>JAEAOA010000699.1:80000-90000 GCA_016746295.1 Potamilus streckersoni | reverse complement strand
GATGGCATCCATCAACATCTTTACTAGAATAATGCGGAGGTTGTTGGAACCCTTACGCGATAAGGGTTACACAATTTCATGGATCATCTCTTGCTAGCCACCGAGACATGGGGTGAGCACCTCACTCTGCTAGCTGTCGTTTTGGAACGGCTACGTCAAGCGGATTTGACGTTTCGCCCTTTCAAATGTCATACTGGGTTCCGGACGTTGGACTATTTGTTAAATACGCTGAGTCAAGGCACACTGTTCCCAGAGAAGGCGAAGGTGAAACAGCCACGATACTCTGAACGTCCCACACGAAAACTGAGGTGAGGTTATTGGCCGGGTATTACCATATGCATGTGGACAATTTCAGTGACATTGCGGGGCCGTTGTTCAACCTTACAAAGAAATGGGCCTGTAGTAAAGTTATTTGGACGGATGAGTGTGAGCATGCTTTTCTAACGAAGAAGGATAGGCTGACACCCGACGCTGTTGTCCGTCTACCGGATCTATCCAAAGATTTCGTGCTCCGCACTGACGCGTGCGGCACGGACCTGGCAGCAGTTCTAATGCATGAGCATGAGGAAAAGCTTTTTTTTCTGTCGCGTACGGCAGTCTGAAACTGTCTGCTGCCGAAAACTATTCCGCATCGGAGAGAGAATGCTTCGTAATCGTGTTCGAGATATCACGATTCGAACGGTTCTTATACGGGCAAAAGGTCATATTGGAGACCGACCACCAACCCCTCGCGTAACTCACGCAGGTGAAATTGTCGAATGGACGCTTGATGCGATGGTCGCTAATCTTACAACAGTACCAGATGCAGATCAGATACGTGAAAGGAACCGAGAACGTACCTGCCGATTTTCATTAGCACGAACGCTGAAACGGCATAGATTGCTCAGTAGAAAACCGTATATAGTGTGTATATTCGTGTCCGTAGTTAGCGTGTAGCGTAATCATGATTTTGTTCTTTTATTGCTTGTAGTAATACACATTTGCATTTGGAGCAATTTTGGAGGAATAAAATCTCGATTTTATTTTCAAGCGTGGGGGTGGGTGTCACATTTGCTTAGCACTCAGCTAAAGACATGTATAAGCTATAATCTACCTGTCTTGCGAATATTACCGCTGCCTTGTGTTTGATCTCTATTTTCGCGGGGTTAGTGTAGAACTCTTACGCAAGGTTGCCATGACCAGCCAGAGACTGGAAGCTTGAGTCGGCAAATGCGACGGGTGACGTCATTTAAGAAAAATGTTTTCCATTTCCATACCTATATGATAAAGTTTCCATTACCATACCTATATGTTAGTTCAAGGATCAAAAGGAAAGTTCACAGGGTGAACGGGGCGTGTTCTTATCGTTGCAGCCACTTTGACTGCGAAAGGGATATTGTCCGCTAAGTTTGACTGGATCAGTTCACAGCAATATCCAATCAAAATCGAGATAGAGAGCAATGCAGACCCTAATGATCCCTTCCGAAATACTAAGGGAAATTTAGTATTTGCCTGGAAAGATTGTAGATCAATTGTATTTACTACGAGAAAAAAGACACTCGTAATCTGGCGGCAGAAATTTTAGAGGTAGATTCTAAGGAAAGACAAAGCCGAGACAGTCGAAGTCGACAGAAGTTAAGTCGTGGGGGACAAATGGAGGAGGAAGAGGAGAAGAATGAATTGAGAGAAGAGTCTGAGAGGAAGAGGGAAAGGAATTGTGAGAAATAAAAGAGAGCAAGGATACAACGGATGAGTAGAAATACAAGGAGAGATGGAAATCAGTCTCTGCTAATCAAGTGGTGCAATAGACTTATTCAAGGGTCGAACGGAAAGAGTGTAATTGTAAAATTGAGTTTTTTGATTACTGAATTGTTATTAAATTGTCATTCATTGAATTTTAACACGTTTGTGTATTTAACTGTCGGCATTGCTGACTGTTTTTTTTTTCTTCTACCTTTCACTAAATTTAACTTCCAACATAATAGGCCTGGGTGGGACTTCTATAACAGTTTGAAAAAAAAAATATCGGGAGCACCCCTTCTCAACCATATAGTTCGCAACAATTGCACATTTTGGGATGTACTTATTCTGCTGGTCGAATATTTAAGAGAACCCCAAGCGGCCTATTTAGCTACACAATGAGACAGTTGTGGGATGTGCTGAAATTGCCCACATTCGATGCTTTCTTGCTAAATAAAGTAACGTTTATAGACATGGGCAATATATTGTAGATATTTCCTCTGTCCATAGCAAAAAAAGAGCATCCAAATTACTCTATCCATTTGGCCAAAGGAGGGTTTTAAATATCCATATCGTTTTTAACTCTCTTGTAAGACGGGTCTGACTGCAAACTGTACAGGCCCAGATCTGCTATCGTATAATGTGTCGGTTGATCTGGGTCTGTGCAATTTGTTTGGGGCAATCGGTAGAACAAACAACATAGACCTTCAGGTATACTATACTACGACAGATTAGGAACTATGTACTTTACAATATGACTAGTCTTATAAGTGAATGCATACGGTAAGAAATGTGTATTACCCACGAGCTGGTAGTTTTTGCTAAATTTCACACTCTTTATAAAGTTTAGTAGAAATGGTTTGCGTTAAAATACAAGAGAGAAATAACTTGGAATACATTACAGCCACTTTGCAAATGTCTGAGGCTGCTGTTGTTGTAAATATATTTACTGATCCCCCAAACTTATAACTATTTAAAAGCTTGTTTCTTTCTTGAAAAAGAAAAGATAATTGCAAATACAGCAATTCATTCATTCATTATCAAGTTCAGTATGAGTCAGTGACAGATTATTGTATGTCTACGTCATTATTAATCAATATGACTGTTCTTACATATAATTAGCATTTAGTATTTAATAGATTTAATATTATCACTAATGTTCTGTTTTCGATTATTTGTTTCTTTGTGGAGCGACTGTGTAAATACATTAATCTATTATTTACCAACATAAGATGTCACAACTGCGATTCTTATTTGGTCTATCAGAGGCATGGAGTTAATGAAGAAATAGAAGAAGCAAATGGATTGACAAAGGAGAAAAAGAAGTCAACGCAGGTTCAGTTTCAGAGAATAATAAGAGAAAGATATTCATCTTTAACTTTTTAGGAGGAAATTTAATAATTGACATATTTATCCAAAACAAAAATTTATCAGTGAATTCTAAAATTTACAATGTTGACATTCTTCGTCTTTGGTTGGCAAATCCTAAAGCTTAAAAAGAATGCCGACTGGATGTACCGTGAAGTTATCTAACCCACTATGTCCTATATCCTAGGAAACAATGTGGACTTGTCTAGCCCACAATGTCCCACGAAACAATGTTGACTTGTCTCACCCACTATGCCCAACGAAACAATGTTGACTTGTCTAGCCCACTATGTCCCACGGAACAATGTTGACTTGTCTAGCCCACTATGTCCCACGAAATAATGTTGACTTGTCTAGCCCACTATGTCCCAAGAAACAATAAAGACCTATCTAGCTCACTGGCTATGTTCCACAAAACAATGTAGCATTTCATTGCAGACAATATTCCATGTAGATGCATAATAAATTATACTTAGAACCTTTCACGATTAGAATCTCTCGAAATACGTGACACTAGGTTTAAAATTTTACACAACTTTTCGGAAATGTTAAGAGCTGTCTCGTATTCATATTTGCCAGCCACATATAGTCCTACAGAGACCTATAAACAGTAAGAATTAATTTTTCTCCACAAGATATAGCCAGCGAAATGTGTTAAAATTGCCGTTAAACCAAACAACCAACCCAATCATTTGCAGAAGGACGAGTGGTCTACTGCGCTTGCCTTTTCAGATCACCAAAATATAACCACTATAAATAACCATACTGGCCGCTATGTATAGCCTAATGTTTTGGGGTAAATCATGGCAGACTGTTTTGAAAACAGTTATTGGTAGTGAACTTTTTGATTTCCAATAAACATCATATTGAAGCTGAACATGTAAGGAATAATTAGTAATCAGTCAGTCAGAAGCATGCTATTACTGTATAATACTTGCATCGTTAACGACGCTTTTTATGTTATTATGCTTGGACAATTCAGAAAAGAATCTTTACGGGATTATCGAATATAGTTCGTGTACCTGATTTCATCTCCACCAAATCAATGCCGTCATTTCTTTTGTGCTTTATAAGTGAAGATGAATTGTTTGTGCCAGAAAGATGGTAATGAAAGCCCCAAGACTAAACTCTAGATTTAGACCCATATAAAGGTTCCTTGGACACGAAAACAAAACATTTACTTAGCAACATTCTCTTACTGACATATACATTTAAACATTGTTTTCAACATAGCAAACGATTTTTATCAGGCAAAAGAGTTTAACAGTTGCTTTGTATAGTCTCAAGTTTGTTCTGAAATATTACTAGTCATTCATGACGGCTGCGACCAAAATGAACAACACAAAAAAACAATAACAAAATAAACTATATTAACAAAACATTTTCATTTATTTAGTCAATCTGGGTTGGGGTTATTTGTTTTGTAGAAGTGGCAGGTATATCGAATGTAATGTAATGGCTGCATTTAAGAAGACATACTCACATTAATATACAGTATATATGGATATACAAAAGACGATGGTTCAAACCTAGAAAACCGAGAAATTCAAATGAAGGTTGACTCAGGGATTTGGATCTTCTAATGACTGGTATCGTGACGATTGAATCCATTACTATTTTTCACGTTTTGCAACATTAAAACTAACTCTGTTTTGACATAGTACACCCCTCTCTGTTTTTTTCCTTTCATTTAAGTAGGAGATCCCTTTCTTCTAAACTGTTTTTTTTTTATTTAGTTAAAACTTTAAAATTGGGGTTAATCTAGCGGATTGAAGGACGGACATGACGCCAAAGTGATCACTTTGTAGAGCATCCATCAATGCAAGCTTGACATACACTTTGTTAAAACTGATCACAATGCAACAATGTCTGATACCAAAGTAACTTATACTAGTCTAGATCAGGTTTGCACAACTCCATGGAAGACTTGGGCCGGATAAGGCCTGGTTTATTTCCTGGAGGACTTGGGCCGGATAAGGAGTGGTCTATTTCCTGGAGGACTTGGGCCGGATAAGACCTGGTCTATTTCCTGGAAGACTTGAACCGGATAAGGCCTGGTCTATTTCCTGGAGGACTTGTGCCGGGTAAGGCCTAGTCTATTTCCTGGAGGACTTGTGCCGGGTAAGGCCTGGTCTATTTTCTGGAGGACTTGTGCCGGATAAGGCCTGGTCTATTTCCCGGAGGACTTGGGCCGGATAAGGAGTTGTCTATTTCCTGGAAGACTTGAACCAGATAAGGCCTGGTCTATTTCCTGGAGGACTTGGGCCGGATAAGGAGTGGTCTATTTCCTGGAGGACTTGGGCCGGATAAGGCCTGGTCAATTTCCTAGAGGACATGGGCCAGATAAGGCCTGGTCAATTTCCTGGAGGACATGGGCTGGATAAGTGATTTTTAAAGCAACACTCTATGATGTAAATAAGTAAATTAAAAAATATGTAGCGGGTCTGATCCGGTCCGGCGTCCTAGTTTCTCACACATAAGTTCTAGATAATCAAATCGGATAAATACTAACTTGGAGAGAGGTTAGGTCAAAGATAAATGGATTAGATTAATGTTTGGCATTAGCCTCGATCTTCTCCTGGTCTATTAAAGCTTAATTATTATAGTCTATACTAATTTTGCAGCTGATGTGAGTCCTCTTCCACACACTTTTTTCCCTGGAAAAATGGTCTGAATTCATAATGTTACGATGAAATATGTCAATATAACTTACTAGTGATTAAAAAGAATCATGTTTAACAAAAAGTATGGGTTGATCAGTCATTTATTTATCCAATCTGGTGGGCAAGTTAATGGTTGTCCTACATCATTGTTTAGCCAATCTGGTATCAACACGTAATTCAATCACAAAAAAATAAGACTAAAAATTTATTTAAATGAATCAGAATTGGATTTCTTCCACATATAGTGGTCTTATAGCTAAATAAATAATTATAAAAAAGAATTCAGCTAATTGTAGATAAAGAACAGTCATAAGAGCTTAAAGGCATTTGCGTGTGTGTGAAAAAGACAGACAGACAGAGTGACATGTACTTTTATGCCATCAATTATACTGTATGATTATGTATTGGGGAATCCCTTGTGCTTTGAAGAAAAAAAATCCTAACTACTAAATCCACTTCCCAAACTGACACAAAATAGCTAACAAGTCAATCTCTTTTATGAGAAATATTATTGCCATTCTTTGACTAAAATTGTTTTTCTCATTTCATAAAAAATAAAAATAAAATATTCTAGGAAAAATACTAGTATAGGGATAATTTTTAAAACTATCTTTATCCTACTCCGCCTACTCACACTCCACACAAATAAAATATATCTGCTTGGGAACTCGGAAATTCATTCCCATATATATTATCAGTTCAAATAAGACTTTGTTCTCAACCTATTCACCTTACGTGTTGTGCTGTTGAAATGTTGGAATAAAAGCCAAACTCTCCTCCTCCTCCAAAGAAGAAGAAGAAGAAGAAGAAGAAGAAGAAGAAGAAGAAGAAGAAGAAGAAGAAGAAGAAGAAGAAGAAGAAGGAGGAGGAGGAGGAGGAGGAGGAGGAGGAAAAAAAGCAACCTTAACTCAATACAATGCATTTCCTTTATTTATTATTGTCAAAGTCTTCTTTCACACGCAGTGTATTCAAGGCTATTTATTGAATGTAATGTATCATGTTTTTATGCCTGTTTTAAGGTTGACCTCAAGCAAAGATATTGCCTTCCTTTGATATATTCCTCTTCAGTAGAATGTTTGCAATTTAAAGGGTAAAGGACGCTATGTATGTATGTATGTATGTATGTATGTATGTATGTATGTATGTATGTATGTATGTATGTATGTATGTATGTATGTATGTATGTATGTATGTATGTATGTATGTATGTATGTATGTATGAATGTATGTATGCATGTATGCATGTATGCATGTATGCATGTATGTATGCGTATATATATATAGAGAGAGAGAGAGCGTCTGTGATCCTCTCGAAGCAAACTGATCAATGGTAAAATCAATAAACATGTTTATTTATTGAAAAGCCCTCATAAAGAATGCTAAATTCCAAATATGGATTGAAAGACATCAGTGGAAATGAATGCAATGCCTCATGTGGATATATGTTCTCCGGCAAGATCTCTCAGACGGTTCAAAAACTAAATTATTATAGAATATTTAAATCTGAACTTTTCTATACAAAACCAAGAAAGGCGATTTTCTTACAATAAACTCCATCACAAATGTATTACTACCAGTCATAATTGCGCGTTGAAAATAAAATCACTGTGATTTAAAGGATGGTGTTTTAGGTATTTAAGATGAGTAAGAAATAAAAGTTAGAAGCATTTTGCCTAATCTAGAATCATTATCATTTTTGTTTTATATTTTTTCATAACATTTAAACATGTACTTATGTGGATTATGTTCTAATTATGGTCATTACATCGTGTATTGGGTGACATGACTTCAAAACGAGCACAAAAGAAACTATACATTGTACTTAATTCTAGCTGATAGTAGTACCCGGGTTACATATAGAAACTGCTAATATGTTCAAATATAATAAAATGCTACTGAAACATCTGATTGAACTTTTTTAGGGTCTTATACTTTACTAAATGGATATGTCCTAAATATTGCTAAATTATTTTTAAACAACCCCGATAAATGTACAGAGAGCATGCACAAGTATCTAAACTAGGGATTGACAGGCGCCCGGAAAGGCTGCCCTGACCGGCCGGGTTTTGCACTACCCGGTAAAAGTCGGACCCGGTTGGGTACCAGACATAATTTCCTAACATTTTATCCCTAGTCTTAACACAGTAATCATGCATTCACTTATGAAACGGGCAATACACTTCCGCGTTACAAATTGCATGTTTACATAATCCGTTCAAACTCAAACGAGAATGATTTGGTATTAAAGTATTGGTGTATTTGGAAAACAAAAACTAACAAAAAATAAATTGATTGTTCTAGTGGTCTTTAATTAAGTAATAATGTATATATTTTCAGAGATATTATATAACAAGTATTTCAGTCAGATTCTACTAATTGTCATAAATAGATTCTAGGGTGTTCAGCTGTAGTTATACGAGGCAAATACATAATGCATAACTGCGATGGGAACAACACTCAGCAGTTAAATTCACGTCATTAATTCTTCTAAAACTTTGCTTGTACTCTGTAAAACAGTAAAAGGCAGCGAAAAAATATTGCACTTATTTATTGATATGTAATTGATCTAAAATTAAAAATGAATGTTCAGTCCGTAGTTTGTACAACACACCCATATTGACATTAATCGTGCTTCAACTGACGTCAACATATTGTTATTCTAAGTTGACCAAATCGAACATCGACTATCACGGAAAACTTGTCTGATATGTCGTATGAATACGTAAGTCGTCTACATGTCCATAAATGACACCAAACTGGTTCTATCCACCTATTTAAAACAAAATATAAGTATGTCACCGATCTGTATTTTAAGATGCCGTTGCGATATATGCATACATACATATATACATACAAGCGGTCGCACTACCAAGGAAATCAAACTAATGTGTGAGTCTGACTTTGACAGTCCATGTTTCCCATATTTCCAAGGATCCCAAGGCAACATTCGCTGTCAGCTGAAAGATTTTTAATCGCTTAAACAATAGAAAATAATAATCTTCCAGTGGCATAATAACCAAACATCACGAAATTCTAATTCAGCACTTGGTTTTCCATTGTTTCGCATTTGTATGATTTATTAGTATGCCTTTTCAAGAAAAATATTAGTGCTTCATGCCATGCAATACATAACACAACCAAAAGACCTAATACATCGAATTTTTCCTATCTCGTATTATTAAACGCCTATACCTAATAATATAAAAAAATCCCCTATATTAAGAAATTTGGGAGTCCACCAAACAAATCCATGTTGTCATTAAGTCTTGTGAAAACTATACATTATGATGACTGCTCATAGAAATTGACTAATTACTCGGATTGAGAAATATCTTCCCAATACTGACTCTCCATAATCAATAAATAATAGCTGAAATCAATGAAAGTTATAAGCTGATACGTAAATGCATGTAGCACATACCGTAGGTTTATTACAAAATGATATTTTACACAAATAGAAAGCCCTACTCACAGACTACGAAATTCGACGCAAGGAAAGCCATAGCAAAGTAATAAACAAGCGCTATAATATGTAGAGTGATTTAGATCTTGGGAGGAAACATGCCGATAGTATCAGGCTCTTTATCAAATAATATATCCCATTTTTATTTATTGTAGTGCACTTTACGTTGTAAAGAGTTGACAACAGTGTCCTATCTTGCAATATACCATCTCATATGACTACACCTGTTCCTATTTAGGTCTATTGTGTTTAAAAGAAATTGTATTATCGTTTAAACAATATCGAATTCAACACGAGTTGACTAACTCATCTAGGTCCTTTCATCTGAAGATACAACAACCAGCCACAAATGACATTCAACAAAAAAAGTATATCTGAAAATTGGGTAAAACATTACATATAATAAAAAGCATATAACATTTAAAAACAAAGCAAAAACCTTGCTCGGCATTCAGCATTGAGAGGTTAGTGTTAGGACTGGTTGACCTGGTGTCAGGATAATGTGACTAGGTGGGACATGATGCTACATGTCTGCGGCTTGATGCCACAGTGTTAAACATTACTGTAAACTGCCACATTACATACGTCGTAGGAATATGACCAAGACATTATTAAAGTTACGTTAAAAATCCCAATTTCAATCACCTGCTCTTGACCAACAGTGACGCTATCTCAACAGCTGCCTAAAATGGCTAAGTACGGTGGCCAATCTCCCGTTTTACTTCGTCCCGGCATGACGGAAACCAGATATGGCAAGAAAGCAAATGTCGGATTGAAATTTGTATTA
>JAEAOA010000699.1:0-75000 GCA_016746295.1 Potamilus streckersoni | reverse complement strand
AACGTTCCAATCTGGAGTGTCATCTTTTTTATTCCTATATGCAAACACCAGAGAATTATTAGGTCTCTGACCGCCAAATGGAACCGATCTGATATTAGGCCAACTATGATACACTCGTAATTTTGCCAACGCGATTTCCTTTACTGAAACAGGCGAGGGAAAATTCACACTGAATTTAGGGTTTGTTGACGATATTGATATCATACTTGTTTTCCGCGGAGTGGTATTTTCTGCTATCCGCTGAAGTAGTTGAATCTCTTGCGACATTATTATTATTATTTACAATGTCTAATTTTGCAATAGATGAAAAAACGCTAGCGTTTTTAATCGTAGTATCATAAATACGTATCATCGCGGAGAATTCGTCTTCGGTAATTATCGTATCATCAATCGATGATGACATCAACGAGGATAATTGTGAGTAACCGTTAGATACTGCTTGATGTTTTACTATATAGTCGTTAAGTTTTTCTTGAGAACACGATGATATTTTTTTAGTAATAGCATTTGCAAGTCCAGCAAATGTTGTCACCGCGGAAATAGCAATTGGGACAGCAATCGGAGCTACCATTGTTACTGAAGATAGTATAATACCAGCACCGGCCATTATACCAGATACCGAGTATACTGTAACATCAATTACGGTAATTCTCCTGCGATACTTTTTAATTTTTATTTCATATTCATCAATGAGTGTTTTGAGTTTTGTTAAGAAGTCTTTGACGGTATCATAGCGATATTGCGATGATGGAATCATATTATTTTAAAACCTCAAGTGGTTTTTAATTGTTTAAAATTCTAATTTAGATCAGCTACAAACTCCATGTACCATACAAATGATGTCTTATTTAAATTAGGATCAGTGCTTGTTATTGTAAACCGTTTGTATTCACCCACGTCAATAGTCGTTGAAATCACGTTGTTGTATCCATATGAAGTCGATGATGATATATTAAACTGATTCAGTGACACTATTGTTAATCGATAAATACCCTTGTTTGACACAGTGAGGGTTACTGTATTCTTTTTAGGTTCCCAATCTAATGATCCAGAGAGAACTGTGTATATCATATTTATGATATTTCTCTCATGAGGAATCTTTATTCTTTCAAGTAGCGGAAGATTGTCTGTTTTAAATTTTGTAATATCCTCGATAGATTTTTTAATACTATTAATGCTATCTCTAATAATACTAAATCCAGCATCATTAATATTTTTAATACTAGCTTTAATTTCATCAAAATTGGATTTAATTTCAGCGAGAGATGGAGAGGTTACCGCTGGTGTTCCAAAGAATTTATTGATAATATTTCTACGAAGGGAAGTATATGTTGTTATATGTTTTTCAAGTTCTTCATTTAAATTTTTTAATGCATCTGTGATTGTAGAAACAAATACACCTGGTTTGAGTTTTCCATCATTTGAATATAACACTATTGTATCTTCAACGACGTCACGTCTTCGTATTAAGACATCATCCAATGAAACATTACTAGATTTCAATTTGCCCTGGCGATCTTGAAATACAACTATTTCCCCAGGATCTACACTTGACAAATTTAATGTCTCGGCGATTTCATCTTCGATTATTTTTTTTACACTTTCGACAGCGAATTTGCTATCGGTTTCTGTTTTTTTTGATTCTGATAAAGGTCGTCCCCAAATATCAATCATTATACGAAAATGCTACGTTTTTCTAAATCATAACGCTATCGTTTTTGCCATTGCCTGCTAGTATATTCATTAACAACAACTTGTGGTGGTTTTCTTGGAAATTTAGATATCTCTGCAAGGAAGTTTAATACCTCACGACCGCATATCGGTGGATCATTTAACTGTTGTGTTGGTAGCGTGGAATAAAAAATTGGAGATGACTTTGTTATTGTGGATACATATCGCATGAATTCTTTTGGTGGAGCTAATCCATATGAATCAAAATAGACAATTCCACGTGGATCAATTGCATATGCGACCCAATGAGTTCCTTTTCCGCTGCTGTTATCGAGATTGATAATACCCGTTTCATTTTTCATTGGTTTTGACGGTAATTGATCTCTCATGAAAACTCCTCTAAAGTTTTTTATTGATAATGATTTTACAGCATCAATTAAATCAAAATTGGACATTGGTGAAAATCCTAGGGATTTTTCCACTAATAAGCCGTTCCTGGTATTCTTAGGCCCGTGCCCTTGTACCAATTGTGTGGAGTTCCTGGTAGTCTTAGACCCTTTCCTTTTTTTTTATAGCCTTTCCCAGTAGCTTTTTTCAGGGCCATTCCTGCAGCAGTACCAACGGCTCCTAACGCTGCCGCCTTCGCAACCGCTGGGGCAGCCGCTGCAATCAATGCTGGAATAGCAGCTAACAGCGGGAATATTCCACCCGATTTTATCATACTGGCGATAGCTGCTTTCGAAAAATCAATTTGAACTCCTCGTTTGTTCTTTAGCGCATCATTGAAATGTTTTATTTGACGATCTGTCAATGATAATTTATGTGCACCACCGGACATTTGAGTGGGTTTCAGCGTTATTGTAGTTCCACATTCTTTAGCAGACTTTGATTTCAATTTCTTGACCTGACCATCAGTCAACTGGACATTAACAATACTATATGTCATTCTATTCTAAAATGTAATTTACACTTTCAATTGATCTTATTGTGAAAATCCTAACTACATGTTTTCCACTGGTGCATCAATAAGTCTCATTCGTCCGCCAACTCCTTCTAACAACATTGATTTATCACTGAGAATGACAGCAACTGCTCTATAATCGGCTATACCAGCAGGGCGTTGTACCCGAGCTTGGAAGTATATATCAACAACAGATTGTCTCATCATGTCAAGATGTTCCAATGAAAAGTAATAAATCGGATAGTGTTTTTCAAAATCAATTTGCGATATTTGCAAACCAGTATCAACATTTTGATCACGACCCATATACGACAATATTCTATGATATACACGAGCTATGTTGTTGTTTTCATAATTAAGATGTACAATCTCTGCTGGCTCTTGTTGTCCGTTTATTCTCAACGAAACTTCACTTACCCCTAATTTATCAAATATCATATGACTAGATAATTGTCGACCCACTCGATTTGCATCCTGTAACGCTATAAAGATATGACGTGGAGCTGAAACACCTTGTTTTGATGCTAAGTGCCATGTAAATGTGCCATTTACATTATCCTGCTTCGTATCAGTCGTTGTTGTTAGCCAACTTAGCAATGATTTTCCACCTGTGTCCATAAACGATAGTAATTCTTGCTCTATTGTAACTGCTGGTGTCAAGACGGGTATCCATAAAGTCAATTTATTTAAAATGACTTTACCATCATCAACACCATCAGCATGCCAAATTGCATCATTGTCATTTTCTTTTCGCACTAACACGACTGTATGCTTTGCTCCATAGATGACTTTTCTGACATTTCTACAGAATCCGAATATATGATGTAACGGAATTGCACATGAAAACCGTCGATGTTGTCCTTTCAATGTTCCATTTCGTGTTGCAAATCCTAGATTGAAATTACCATTAACCCTTTTTAAAATGTCGAATTCAGCGCCTGGTCTATCTTCACGGTCTAGATTAGCTGCGTGTTGTTGATCAGCCAATGCAGTAGCTTGCGCAGTTCGTACTTTAATAAACTGAATATGGTCAGCATGTTCAGAAGTATCCTTAGCAAACATCATAGACGGACCAGCCGACCTTGTATAATCATCAGAATATCTCGCAAGTCCGATTATTGTTGTTGCAATATCAACATTTTGTTCTATTGATTCAATTTCTTTTCCATCAATGATATATCTTGCACTGTTAAATAGCGCCATAATGCCATTATTTACGAAACCAACTCGGATATTTTGGTCATTCCCATATGGCGTATCAGCTGCAACATTTGTTACAAGTTCTCCTTCTACTTCAATAAACGCCTCACACGGCAAAAAGTATCTACTTGTATCTTGAACTTGAAGTTCAACTCTCCCTCGTTGATTTGGCTCTCTTGCAGGATAGGCATAATACTGATAGTTAATTTTAGAATCATCTTTATTCACCGGTGCCGCCATATCAAACGCTGGATCAGCAATTTTTTTAAATGCCATTTATACTAAAACGTATCGTTTTTCTAAATCATTTTCTTTTTCGATTTCCTCCAAGACCGCTTCCCGCTATCATACTTGCAATATTACTACTATCTGGTGAAGTCATTGCTAATGATGCTAGTTTTTGTTCCACTGCGTTATTTATCACTTTACTGACATTTGCAGGCATCATTGTTGTTGAAGGTAGCGGTGGTGGTGGTTTTCGTCCGAATCTAGATTTCACCAATGACGTTATTCTATTCTTTGCGGTAGAAAAGGCCGTTCCTGCAAGATCTCCAACAGCGTTAATTCCCTTATTACGAATAACATCAATGGCTTTCATCGCTAATTGTTTAGCAATTGGTGCTACTTTTGGGGCTATTCTTGTGAATAAACCAGCCATGGTATTTCCAAGGCCGTCACCGTAGTATGCCTTATAAACGGGTAATCTTGAGTTCACTACATACACGTTTGTTGGTTTATTGTGATTATAGTGTACTATCATCTTATTTGAAATGACTTTGTAATTTCTAAATACAATTTCAATCGCTATAATAACCACTAAATTCCCCTGGAATTCCGTCCATTAACTCATCCAAGAGTTCTCGATACGTATGAATATCAATTATCCCACCTTGGAATAATCGTCTGCAAATATCAAATGCTTCATTAGTTATTTCGACTGAGTTATTTCCAGCTCGCTTACCTCCCATAAGAACCTCAAGTCGTGATATATCATTAATGATATTACTAGGACACATATGAGAATCATGATGAGAACTTCCATAACCCTCTCCTGAAGAACTTTCTGGTTCGGAAACGTTTTGATTTTCTGCAGCTGATTCGGAAACGTTTTGAATTTCTGGAGATTGTCGACCTCGACCTCGACCTTTTTGTTGTTCTTTTCGTTGTTCTTTTCGTTGTTCTTTTAGTTGTTGTTGTTCTAAACCATACCTATTAACTCCCATTTGAAAAGCTCTGTAATCCAATGTATCCTTATTTAAATTGCCGGGTTCATTTTTATTAATTTTAAATAACCAATCCACCCATTGATCTCGTTTTATTGTGTTTTTTTTATACTCATCTTTTAAAAATTCCCCTCTCTTATAATAACTTTTTATAGCAAAGTCACCAAATGACGCATAGTCTTCAGGTTTCAGCAATTGATATTGTTTGATTTCTTCTATAGCTTCATCAGTGAATTTCTCGTTAAAAGGAACACTTTTTTTAGTGGAAACACTAGCATCTTCAACGTGGTTATCATCAGTATCAATATTACCCATTTGTTGTATTTCTCGCTGAGTTTGTAACTCACCTGAAAGCTGTTTTATTCCCTCGTGAGTTTTTTCAGTTTCTGTAGCAATCTTTCCTAATACATCAATAATAGGTACTGCTCCCTCTTTAGGGATGTCGCCGTATATAGCACGTTCTGTTGCAAGTTTCATATCTTTAGTGGCTTTAGTTACAGGGGCAAAAAGTTGTTCGCTTCCAATAGAAAAGTCAGTCTGCGCTTGCTGTCTAAGTTGTAGTTTATCTCGCACGTTATCTCGAATTGGTATAAACTTTTTCAGTAATGCTAACCTCTCACGGGCTAGTCTGGTAGTTAATGCTTCTGATGTCATTATTGGAAATGCTAACGATTTTTCAATTGTCGGTTTCAATACTTGCATCAATCAAACGTCTTATAGATTTCACTTTCAAAGCAATCTCTGACCGAACTTGGTACTGTTCCCCGAGTTTCTTTCTAATGGCTTCAACTATACTAAATAGCCGAATGAATAAATTAATATCATTGTTATACAAAGAAGCATTAACCGCTTTTTGGATTCTTTTTATCAGTGAATACATTTTAGGTAGAACATATCTTCCATGTTTCAATTGTATATCAATTTGTTCAAATTCATTCAAAAGTCTGTCTTCATTCAAAAATTCAGAAAGTACGATTCCTTGATTTCTTAAATTTGATATTTCTGTGATGATAGATGTAATATCTTGAAATTCCATTTATTATTACTAATGTATTTGTATCTTTAAAATATTTTTATATACAAAAAAACAAAACATATACAATGCCCGTCTCTTCCTCATTCGAGTTTCGAGGCAAGAAAGGGCACATACATTAAAGACTTATACAATACCCTAACCCCCCAATCGAGTTCAAGGGCGGGTTATATGGGTATTAGACGTGAAATCCAAGTGATTTCTTTACAAACATTGAACAATACATTACATATATACAATGCGATTATATAGGATATATACAATGCGATTCAATGAATGAATATTTACAATGCGATTCAATGAATGAATATTTACAATGCGATTATATAGGATGGTTATATATACAATGAATGAGTATTTACAATGCGATTATAGGTTATATATACAATGCGATTATATAGGATGGTTATATGATAGGATGGTTATATATACAATGAAATGATAGGATGGTATATATACAATGAAATGATAGGATGGTATGATAGGGACAGTACTGGACGATACAAACATGAAACGACGGGGCGGACCTACACCCACTTTGCCAATCAAAAGCAACCCAAGAAATTAACCCTGGTTGCAGTTGAAAAAATTCAACCACACACCATGTCAATGGCGTGGGAGTTTTAATTGGCAAAGTGGGCTTCGTTTTAAAGCCCCAAACTTATTACGGCTCATATTATATATAAGGTGAACTAATACTGCAGTGTCAATGTGTAGGTGTGTATTTATTTTTCTAGCATTTCATAATGAATACTGTGTAGTAATTTCAATGGAAGCTAAGTATTTAAATAAAACATTAAAACAAGAAATACAACTGTTAAATAATAGCAATTTTTTTATTAATTTCTATAATATTACGATTAAATAATCGTAATAATAATGGATTTACATGACAAGATAACTCCGTAATGGGGATCCCTGTCAATTCAGGACCTGCTATTTCTTGAATCGAGAATGATATTTTTCTGAATTTTATTACACATAGCCACACTAAAAAAACTAAACTATATGTAGCGCGTTTTACTACCCTGACCTCACTAATTTGTAATTTTAAAGTAATTTCATTTTCATACAAACGCTGTTAACGCCGTCTTTGTAATTGGGATTTTTAAAAAATCTATTAATAGAGAACCCTGGCCCAGTGTCTTGTCTTACACGCGCGCGTTCCGGTACAATAACTATATTTACTATGTGGCTGTTCCGGCTGTTCCAGTTATTGTCATTTACTCTTTTAATGCATATATACGTGAATATTGCGAATAAATATTGAAAAAAAAAAATATGTATTAACGCGCGAAACGTTTTTAGTGTTTTGCCCTATGGTAATTGATCTGAATGGTAAAATCATGCAAAAATGACTAAAATAGCACATAACTCACTATTGAGAGTTATCTTGTAAATAGGAAAACTTTATTCTATGTCCATTTTTCTTTGAGATAGCTGTTTGATAAATCCCTTCAGCAACTTTTCGTACTGAAGGAATACATATTCCAAAATATTTTCCCGCAGCATTCATTGAATGAAAAACTCTTTCTTCATTCGTCGTTGTATCAAATGACTGTACTGGTCTCTTTCCAACTGACTTACAAGTCCCTGTCTTTCCGTTTTTTATATTCTCTCTTTGAGAAATACACTGTAAATTGGAAATCGCGTTATTTTGAATATTAGAATCAATGTGATCAATAACACAGCCATCTTTAATCGGTCCCATATAACACTCAAAGACTGCCCTATGACAGAGATATCCCTTTTTTCCAGCAGTAAAACACAAATATCCTTGACTATTAACATATCCCACGGGTTTCTTTAGTCTACAGTGTCTAACAACACCATTACGAGATATTTCATAATTAACGAGTATTGGATGTGGTCTGAATTCTTGCTCCATTTATATATAATAATACTATTTGTCTAATTCATCATTTGCTTTAATTATAAATCTATTAATGTAGTCTTGAGGGGTTTTTATGATTTTGTCTTTGACAGAGTCATGGTTAGGGTCAATGATGGCGTTTTTTATTCGTTTATCATAATAACGTTTCAATTCTCTAAACCGCTTACCCCCACAATTGATACATAATTGTGATTTTCCTCTCACACCCACCCCACAATTTATGCATGGGGACGGGCCTGTCGAATTATTTCTGACACTCTGTAAGTGATATCCACAGAATTCACCTCTACACGATTTATTGCATGGGGTTACTGATCCGATCATAAGCCATTTGCAGTGATTCATTATATATAAACAAACTTTTCTATTTAAATACTTGTCTTATTTATATGAATGAAGAATTCAAGAGATTATCGGCAATCAAGCCTCGGAAAAATATTAAATTCAATCTTGATAGAACTCTCGAAGACGTACCAAAAGAGAGAATAACTAATAGAATTCTGATTAGAAAAATACGAGATTGTGTTCATGAGTTTAAACAGGATGATGCATCACACACCTGGTCAACATTTAGAATTGATGGTGTTGTTGATGCTAGAATGAATGATGAAACAGCAGCTATGATACTATCACAACTTGGCAATAAACGGTATTTTATCAGAGTGAAATTCATTATCAAATTAGAATCGGGCGAATATATTATAAGAGACAAATTTGTTCCAATTCTCAAAGATGGGACATCAGTCATTGTTAGCCGTTATTCCAGACCAGGGCTGTTAACTGGAATTGATAAACCATACTATGAAAAAGCGTATCCAGAAACAGCAGTCGTTTATGGGATGTATCCGTTAAATAACCCTGACATTGGAAAACTAGCACCAATGAAACAGTCAACGTCAGCGGAAAAGCCACTCAACTGTGTGGCACAAAGAGTCTTAGAACATTTTACAAATGCACTCCGTGGGAATAAATTAACCGATCTAAGACATAAAAAAATAGATGAATGGGAGCTAACAGTGAAAGAGAACGGAGCAACTATTTCCGATATAGCTAGATTGGAAAAGTCGTTGAGATTTCCGATAACCGTTTTAACGATAACTGGCGAAGTATTATACGAATCGAAATACAATAAAAACGGAGCTCCAATCAAAATTATTGATCATAACAAACACGCATGGACATCCGCGGTTACAATATTCCCGCGAGACAGAACAGTGAAGTATATCCCAGAAGAATTCATCAAGGATGGTATTCTCACTGAAGAAAGATTATTCGATGCTATTGCTAGTTTGTGTAAAAACGACCCTGTATCAGTATGGCTACTTCATAGTTTTGAAGATGAAGAATGTCAATTCAATCAATTTGTGAAACCTAACGGTGAATTATATCGCAGTGAAAGTCTACATAATAGGATGAAAAATCTAGCAATAAGTCTCAGTGAAAACGCTAGCGTTTTTAATGAAAAATCCGAAGATTACGAACAGTTACTTACAAATTGTTTTACAATTCCATCAGTTGCAGCTCATTTTGCAAGAAAGAAAAATAATTGGAAACCAACACGAAAAGAGTTTTTACAGGATGTTCAATCCAGCTGTTTGGAATATTATCATGGCGGTCTATGGAACGTTAAGTACAATCGTGAGAGTATGATATCAGTTGATATCGTTGCCTGTTATCCAGGAAGTTTTCTAGGATATGGATTCGCTGGTGAGTATTTTAAACGGTTTGGACATCCCACACATGAAATGACTCGCGTTGCTATTAATGGACCACTGCCTGATTTTGATTTGACCGGTTTTGCTTGCGTAGTATCATTTGAATTCGCTGAAGGACTTCATCCGTGTTGTTATGTTTGGATTGGTAGACACATGGCTGAAAGGATGTGGTTACCAATAGTGTTATTGCGATATATGATTGATTGTAAAGTGTTAGTTTCGTTGATTGTCAGCGAAGCGATTATCTCATATCGAAAACAAACCAATGTCTGGTTACCAGAACCAGAATGTCTTGATAGTATAATCGATAAGTCTAGAAAACATATTGATGCTGACGAGGAGTACATCATTGAATGGTCAAAAAAGATATATAATCAACGAAATAGTGAAGCAAAGGATCTCGGCCGAAGAATAATCGGTAAATTTACACAGGGTGGAAAAAAATTTAACTTTAAAAGACAATCCTCACGATTGATTATAGATGATGCCGAATACGACTTCGTTATTAAAGATGCAGTAGAGAAAAATAGATACGCAAATTGTAAAACAGCCTTCTTGTCCAATAAAACAAAGTTAGGTAGAATTGTTACTTACAGTGATGGAGAAAGCTCTGCATATCTACATTTGAGAGCTTCTATGCTGGGTTATGCATCTATCAATTTATTTGCAATGATAAATAGATTTCCTAGTATAGCAGTCAGAGTTGCAATTGATTCAATGTATGTCGATAAAAAATATATCAAAGAGATAACTAAATTTACTAATAGCGAAGAGACTTGGGGAACATGGCGAATTAAACAAGAAATACAACGCGATTATTCTGAATCAGCAGACGTTGAGATTAAAAGTAGTTACCTGAAGAACGATAATTCTATCAGTGAAAAATCTATGTCTAAAGCACCACCGATATCAGATCCAATTTGTAGATATAAAACAGTTTATTTAAACGGTTGTGGTGGATCTGGAAAGACAACACGTGCGATAGAATTATATCGAGAGAGAACGTCCATGATTGTACTCACACCAACCCATAGACTAGCGAGAGAGATCAAACAACGAAATGTTGAAGCTTGCACGTATCATAGTTTTTTTCGATACAAGGGCGATGCTTGGACTCCTGAGCGAATGGGTGAGAAATTTATTCCAGCGGTTATTATTTGGGATGAAGCATGTACTGTTTCAGAAGATGTATTAAAAATGTTTCTTGATTGGTTATTGCAAAATAATACAAAAATTATATTGTGCGGCGATCATGGTCAACCACCACCATTTGTTGGTAGAAGTCCACATAATTGGTTAAAAGGATTTGTTGATTATTACGAAGAAATTGATACTGACTATAGAGCACTCGATGAGCAGTTACGTGAGTTTAAAAAACTAATTAGATTACAACCCGATAGAATTCAATGTAAAGTAGCGCGTGAAATAATTTCTGAAACGCCTATGAATGATTTTTGGGAAACATGGAAACCAAATGATTTTGTAGTAGCAAGTAGAAAGATAGTCAGAGACGCACTTCAGAAAAAGTTGTTTGAGCTACACAAGAAAAAATTCCCAACGTTTCCAGTACCATTGTGTTATAGACCATTGGATACACGAAAGCAGAATATTGAAGTTGAAATTCCAGGCCAGACGGAGAAACAGATTCTAGTGTTAAATGATATTGTGCTAGTTGATATCAATACTGTAGAAGATGCATTATGCGCTGATAAATCACCATGGACGCTTGGTTATGTAACAACAATACACTCGTCACAAGGATTGACCATCACGGATACAATTGTTTGGATAGTTGATAATCGCATTGAATGGTCAAATTTAGTCTATCTCGCAGTGTCCAGAGTACGACGAATAAATCAACTACGAAGGATTGTTTTCGATGATGATTTTAATGCAAACGATGATAACACTGATATTAGCATCATTAATAAAAAAACTCTCTGGCTACAAACAGCAGGACAAAAAAAAAACAACGAGAATTTGATATTGATGCTGAAGTAATAATCGCATTAAAAGAACAACAGAATAATCACTGCGCCAGCTGCAATTGTATAATGCACTGGCAGTATTCGGATAAAGACCCTCGACAATTCACCGTAGACAGAAAAAATAACAGTCTTGGTCATGTCAGAAACAATGTGATGTTGACCTGTCTTGAGTGTAATAGACGTAACGGAGCTAGTTAAGACCATGTGGCGGTAATTGAGTATCGTCCGGAATGACTTGTAGTTGTTCGCGTGTAAAACCACGCTGAGGTGCAGTTGAATCCAATCTGTAGATTGGAGGTCTACCAGTTGATCGCGTTATGGTTGAAATTTTATGCGTAGTAACACTCCATATAGGATCAGTAGCTCTTCTTTTACCGCCTTCAAGCTCTCCTGGTTCGTATAAATATCTCACAGTAACATCACCGAGAAGTGGCTGAGTGCTAACCCGCTGCGGTTGTTCGGGAATATATTCTTTTTTTATTGCAATATTTGGTTTCATATTAATAGTTCGAGTAATCTCATTATTTAACGCTGCAACTACACTCGGTAACCTTTGGACCCATTCACGAGATCGTTTTTCTTGGATGAATTCTTTTGCATATTGATATCCAAATAACCGTTCTGCAAGAGTTCGATTAAATCGTTCTACAATTGCCTGATCACGATGTAACGCAGTATGTCCTCGTCGTATTGTAACACTATGAGTTTTCATTGTTGATAGAACAGCACCTTGAAACTCTTTGCCAGGATCAACTTGTAATAGATTTGGCCATCTTAGAGGACCTCGTCGATAAATCCTTTCAAATGCAGAAGCGACTTCAGAAGCTGACTTTGTTTTCAATGGTTCTGCTTGTTTAAATCGACTCGCAATATCAACTACAGTTAGCGCGTATTTGTAACCATGGTCATGTGGTAAAAACAATAAATCAGCCTGATGAACTTCATTGGGTACGGTAACATCAAAATGAGAATAATTAATTTGTTTAGGCGGTGGTAGATAAATTTGCCATATAGCTTGTTTGGATAACCAATCTTTTGCAGTGGATTTTTTCACTTTTGCAGCGTTAGCGAGTTTACTGATTGCTGCTTTACCCCTCCAGTATCCTTTCGGAGAATAATAAATAGATTCCATACTATAAAAACACTGGTGTTTTCAATTACCAGCACCTAACACTAATTTGCCTTTCATAGCTGATTTGACCAACCATGAAGCCAATTTTTCTTTGAAGGATTTATCGGGAATAGCATTTAAGGCATGAATTAATTTTACATCCGCGATATGTCTTTGTTGCAAATTATTGCTTTTATATGCAACATCATGAGCATGACATGCCTTATCAATAGCATTTATCGGATACTCACCAGGCCGGGGCTGATTTTGATCATCAAGTCTGATATCTAATCTCGTTCCGGGACCACAGTAGCTATATCCTGGAAGGTGTTTTTCTCCGGGGTATTTTGCCCATGGGGTTCCGGGGAGTTTTCCAAGTTTTGCGGCAATATCACCTCCGAGTTGCTTTTTTTTAAAAATCTAAATTTTTTTGTACCACATGTTACACACTTACCAGTAAGCGCTAGTCTATTGTTTTTAGTTGTAATGGTTGTCTGATCGGTTGTATCAGTACGCTGTTTACACTTAACACAATATAGATCCATAATTTATATATAGAGTTATGAATATAATTGACTTTTCAGCGACTAAAAGAAGAGAACCGGTAAAACATCACGCAGCGCTTCCGAATTCTGTCCGTGCCATTATAATCGGACCATCTGGATCAGGCAAAACACAATTACTGCTTAATTTGATAATGCGATTTATGAAGTGGGATAGATTATATTTAGTTGCCCCATCCGTAGATGATCAACGGTGCTATGAAGTGCTAAAAGATTATAATAAAAATGCATCAGAAATTAAAGGTGAAAGTGTAATCGACTTTATTACTGATATTGATGATGCACCATCAGTAGAAGATCTCGATGGAGACATAAACAATCTTGTAGTGTACGATGATGTAATGTTAGATAATCAAAAGAACCCTGCTAGAATATTTTCACGAGGTAGGCATAAAAACACTGACGTGATATATGTCACTCAACGATATACTCAAATTCCAAAAGTGATTCGCGATAACTGCAATATTCTTGCTGTATTCAATGGCGTTGATACACATACGCTACGAAATATTTGGCAGACATGGTGTTCCGATATGGACTTCAATGGATTTAAAAATTACTTTAGTCATGCTCAGTCTGTCCCATATGGATTTATAACAATAAATTTACACGACCCTCGGTCACGATATCGTATTGGACTTGATCAAATATTTGGTTAAATAATTTGTATTAATCAGCAGCAGAGAGGGTGAAATGACAACATATTTGCGACCGTAGATGGCAGCAATTTGAGTGTGGTTATGACAATGTATTTGCGACAAAATCGCTAAGGCTCCATTTGTAAAATGGGGTCTTTATTTTTTTTTTGGTTGAAATATGAGATTTCGTAGGAAGGTTCCATTGGCATTCTGAGGCTTTAATCGATTCTGTCGCAAAAATTTGTAGACGTAGATGGCAGCAATTTGGCATTCTGAGGCTTTAATCGATTTTGTCGCAAATATATTGTTGTAGGGTTCACCCTCTCTGCTGCTTAACTTGAGTTTAAGCTTGATATTTTGTTTTCATCAATAACAAAAATCTTTACATTTGAAAGTTGTTTCTGATAGTGGAAACTGAATATCAAACTCAATCTGCCAGTTTAAAGATCTCCAAGCCAAGCGCCAAGATTACCAAATATGAGAAGACATACAACACATTTCTGATGTCTGATTGGTCTGATCTGATATGATAAAACGAATAAAAGAATTACGTGTCCAAGTCTGAGTTTGAGTTGGTTCTTTTTAATCTCTTACGAAGAACTGTGTATGAAATATTAATCGAATTTCCTGTTTGCACTAACTCCCATCACCTTTTAAGTCATTAAGGATGCATATCTGCAAGCAATACCGCATTCACGGATAATTCCTTTAAAGACCGCCCATATATTTAACTTCGAGGAGCAGGAGGCTTGTCTACGATTTTCTTTTTATACTTTACTTCGGATAATTTTTATCTCCAACTAATGCGATTAGTAAAGAGGTGTGTGTGTGTGTGTTATTGTGTGTGTGTTATTGTGTGTGTGTGTGTGTGTGTGTGTGTGTGTGTGTGTGTGTGTCCATAAAACAGAGTAAAGATATTTTAAGCTATATGAGAGCCGGAATTTTTCCCCTAAAAGAGTACACCCCTCCCAATAAAATAAAATAAAGAAAATTGAGAGTATTCACACTCGTAACAAACAACAGTTTGACTGATTACACTTGAAGATAGAGTTAATTAGTACAGTGCAGGGCCTGATGGGTGAGGTTTCAGAACCCCGTCCCATCTATAAAACACCCGAGTCCACACACATAAATATAGTCTCTTGTCACTTGAAATTTTACCATCGATCTTACGGTTATTTGGTAATATGCAGAGCTCTTTTGAAATTTTGAAAACCCTAACACCTAGCGTTTGACTTCTTCAGGCACTGCAATTGAATGGAACGAAGCCAACAGCTGTAGTCTGTCTTCGGAAGAAGAGTGGTTTGCGGGCAGCCGATTAGACTAAGGCTCGTCTTTACAAATCACTGACATTTCACCTCTCTGCATGGGTTCAGGTCTCGCTTCGGCCAACGTGGGTATGTGAGAAAATTTTGCAAGCAGCTTCCCGTGGGTCAGTATTTCTTCCAGGGATTTTCTCGGGTTCTCCCTGCACAAAATATATAGCCACCATGTATAGCCTATTATGTTCAAAAATTGGCGTTAAACCCACAAAACAAAACCTGCTTTGGAAGTACGTTCAAACATTTATGTTCATTAAGACCTTTTAATAAAAATATTATTTCGAGGTAAGAAAATAAAAGAATAACCTGCTTGGACAGAAAATTCTAAGCCACCCACCCACCATTAACTGGTCGGTCAATTGTGCAACACAATATTTTGCGTATTGATTTTTTTCGGAACAGTATCAGACATCGATGTAAAATAATTGAAATACCAAGGATATATAATGACAAATTCAAATTATAAAAAGCTGCACATAACATATTATACAGGCAATTTCAATATCAAAAAGTGGCCAAAAGAGGCTTAAGAAAGGTCGATAAAAAGTATAAGTACGACTGAGGTAAACCAAAAAAAATGAAATTTTCAGATGTTCGTTAACACTTCAACACGAAAAAAAAAGAATAGAAGAAAAGGACGCACGTCAATCTTCCTGATAAATTTTTTGTCCTTTTGTCAGTAAACATCTGTTTGATATTATTAAGATACATGTGAAACAATGAATCTCCCGACTGTAGGAACATTTGTCAGAAGTCAATACAGAATGTACCCACCTCAGTAAGTATATGTGAAATTAATTATTATGGTAGCGAAGAGAGTCCTTCTTTAAGATTTAGTAATTCTTAATATCATTAACATTAAAAAATCTAGAATTTATACATCGTGTGATAAATAAATCAACGGGGCAACTAGTGTAGACTTTGCATTACCTGTTGGATAAAAAAGATCAAAAGCTTTTATTTCCACTTCTGGCTATTGTGAATAAAAATATCTTTCTTTCATTTTCATACTTTGCAAAACAACAATTCATCAATACTTTTGACACATGACTGGACATTTTGCGTTATAAACGAAAAATAACATTTTGCCACCATCAAAGCCTTGATGCCGTGGCTAGACAAACCAGAACTCGCGTACTCGGTGAGATAGAAAAGTACTAGTATAGTAGTCTTTGTAAAGTTTCTTTGACGATTATTTTGCATTCGGTGATCACCACGAGTAAGCATCGTAACAAGTCTTTAAGTGTGTTTCATATTAAAAACACTGGTATGTTTACATTCATGTGACATGCACCATCATCATTGCTCGTCTTAACGATTAAATTGCTTCAGACAATATTAAATAACGTTAAACAAACAGTTAAATAGGAAATCAATTCTCTCGTACCATGACAAGAGAGGCTATAGAATCAAACGGGAAACGTGGTACTATTTATATATTTACAGTCATTACTGGCATTAACATATGTCATGAAACTCCTGCCACCGTGCAGCATTTTCATATTCATGAGGAAGACAGTATGGAGGTATTTAGCTACATCGCTCTTTGAGAACACTGTGACGACTCTTGCCAAACAGACACTGTATATAGAAAGTGTATTCATTATCTGATGAAAAAAAAAATTCCTTGTTCCTTTTTGCACTACTTAAAGCTAGACCAGTCCAGAGCCTTAACTGGGAAGACTTACAAATTGTAAGCATTATATTTTCAGGCCGAATGAAACATGCCAATGATTTTTTTCCCGTTAAGATCCAGACAGAGATTAAATAATTTTGTAGGTTTAGAGATCGACTCAACATCGCAAGTCACATGAGACAATTTGTGAGACGCCAGTCTAAGCCAACTGCGTAATTGTTAAACGTTCTTTTACGTACATAAATAAATAAGTAAATCAATAAGATATCAGTACTTTTACTGATTTGGAAAGGATTTGTAGAAATCAACCACCATGAAACCAAACGGAACAGATAAAAGAAAAACCGCAATTGCAACTGGAAAAATTGTCCAAACATTAATCCACTTTCTATAACTACCCAAATCATAAATATCTACGTAAGGTCTGACACAAGCCGCGTATCAAATTAAAAAAGGCATGTCCAAAAGCTAGAAAATCCGAATTATGAAAACAGAACGTATATTAAACCTCTTCACCACTGCAGATCTACATAAAAAGATCACTAACACCACTTCGTGGTTGAGAAGTACAGTCAAAATTTGGATCGAAGGACATTAAAAAAATTAGATGCATTTTAACATCAATGTGTAAAGCATATTAAGCAATTCTCACTAAAAACCTGGTCTACAAAGAGAAAGCACGCTTGGGCTGAACAGATGTGTCACTGAAACTGATAAAAGAAGGCTCAATTTCCATTCCAGTTTAAAAAGTTAGATGTATTTTAATAGTACTGTGGAAATCATATTCAACAATTTTCACGAAAGACCAGGTCTGCAACCAGAGAATGCTTGCTTGTGATGAACTGATTTATCACTGGAATTGAAGAGATAAAGTAAAACTTTTTTTGCAACGATCGAGAATACGTTGTCTGAATATATCGCGATACGTACCATAGTATACCGCGATTATAATAAGTCCAGGGACCAAAATTTATACCGCGATTGTTATAAGTCGAGGGACCTAAATTTATACCGCGATTATTAGTCGAGGGACTAAAATTTAATATCCTGAGACACGGATATAAAGCTTTTGTTTTTCTTCAAAACTCTTTCTGCTGGTAAAATATCTTGTTCTAATTACGGGAAAATAACATCATTTGAAGTCTGTCATATTATTTGAAGAAAAAAAAATTAATTAGCTTCAGATAAAGGAAATAAAATATCTCAGATCTAAAGAAAATTGCAGCCCAACCCCCATCAAAAAGTTAGTACCTTACAGTAGATGAGTTTGCTATGTTTATGTCGATTGTTGTATAAGTTGTAATATAAAATTGCACTAAGGTGGAGCTATTCATATTAAAGATTAGCTGAAATCCTGTAAAAGGCAGAAATCAGAGATATTGTTGATAAAAATGTGGAATGTTGACACTGAAAACAACACTATTGATATAATAGGCCGGAAAACATTCAGTATTATGTCAACACCCGGGTAAGAGATTTATTGGATAGGGCAACCCCCCCCAATTACTCAACAAACGAAATTATTCAGCGGACATGATAAATTAAGTAAAATTCAAACAGAAGACAAATGCTCTCTGGGAAATCTAAGCAGACTCAGTCTTATTGTTGTGCTCTTCATTTCATTTGGGTGGGATTATTTATTCAAATTATTAGTCACTGGAAATACAAAGTACTCATCAACACTATTCTCGGACAGAAACATTAATTTATTATTTTAATTAAAATATTGTGATACATTTAAAGACTCTTAGTACAATGCTACAATCCAGTTTGCAGGCACATTAGTATATTCTAGAATACAGGCATGTCACATAAGTATTGGAACTAATTTTGGAAAGCCACTTGAATTCTGTTGGAAAATTATGATTTGGACTTGTGATAACACCTTTTGGACTATTTAGGAATCAATTCACAATACTGAAGATCTTTTTAAATTTTCACTTTCCATTCAAGCGAAATAAATTATTTGTTGTAATTTTACAAAACTTAATGGTTTTCGCTATGTTCTGTTACTTAATTTAAGATCATAGAGTCGAAATAGATGTTTTTGCTCATATGCTTATATCAAAACAAAAAGAGAATAAGGGATCTATTTTTGTCGCATGCTATCATATAATTTTGATATTCTGCTTGGCACATATCATTATAATATATCTGACGAAGAATTTCTTCAACGCTCACGGTGTTCTTGAATTCACTTACATAAAGTAACTAAATGACCCCAATGCATACAAAAAATTAATGTCAACCGCAATCTCTTTGCGAGAAGAAAACGTGAATTTTGCTTCTAATCTGGATGATTATTTGTGGGAGGATGTTATTTTTTTAATGTGCTCTATGTGTGATTCATACTTTTCTTACATTCTGAAAACGCTAACTAAAGTAACGATGATAAATTAATGATTAATTGTTAAATTAACTCGAAATTATCCTGCTGAGTTATTTCACAGATAACATGGCTTCACAATATTGATTATGTCGTTGTGTATTCCTTCTTGCTATTTCTGTCTTAATTATCCTAGTTACCAACCGTAAAAAGTTTTTTTGAACCTCATATATATGTTCGAGTTGAAGAATAAACGAACGATAGATTTATCTCAAGATAACGGCATCAAGACTATGATAATGTACCACATATTAACGAGTCGTAAATAGAATACACAATTTTGGCCTTAATGCCTTCTAAATTGATCGTGTTATTCGATCCATCGGAATGTATTCAGTGAGACCATTAAACAGGTAGGGGATGCCCGTTTCTCCATACGAGATGTAGCCCGTAGAAGTCGCGTGATGCTGGTAAGGTAGGGGAAGCCTATATCGACTTTCTCCCTATAAGGGGTAGAATGTTCAAATAGCGTGACGCTGGTATGGTAGGGGGAGGGTGTGATCATGCCGATCAAGAACAACAATCTGTAATAATGCTTGTTTATACATGAGTTTGTGATGTATGTATGTAACTGAAAATGATGCCCTTGATATTAACATATCTGTACTATTTCTTGATTTTCTTATTTATATTCTAAAGGTGGAACAGTAGGGATTAGAACAAATGATATGTTCTCTCATACTTATTGTAGTCGATTCGTAGTTAGACGACAGTTTAACATTTACGAAGCTGTGTTTGTATTAAATTTGCTGATGTTGACTATTGGATATATATGAACAGGAAACCTGATAACGACAATCGCTCGATATAATTCTGTCAGTCTAAGCGATAATCAAAGACGATAAATTCGATTACAAATATTTTTCTCCATTTTACTTAGGAGTGTCGCTGCAAGGAAAAACACGATTGCTTTAAAAACCAATCAGTTGGTAGCTCAACAACCACGGTCAGATGTAAATGCGGTGGCATCGTAAATTGATACAGCAACTTTCATGTTTTCTCCCACATATCGATGAATGCAGACTGCATGAAGTAGTTCCAGCAAAGGCGTGGTAAATTAAGAAAGAACAAATTTATATTAATGCAATGACTGTGTGTCCTATTTGCACAAACTCTAATGAAGCTGTTAGTTCTGCATAGATAAACAAAGTTTTAAATACTTTACTTTGGATTCTACACAGACTTCAATATTCTCTTTTTACTCCAAGAAACAGCAGAAACATAACCCCAATTCTACTCATTTCGCACGACGGCAAGCATTTTTTTAAAAAAAATAAAACAGGATTTGCACAGTAGAAGCATGCATCACTTATGCGTTACTTCCTGACAATTTCTTAAGACGTCTATGCCAATGACAAGAAAATTGCGCAGTGTAATTCTGCATTAGGTTTATATTGATTTTGGATTAACACAAGACATCCTCAGAAATTCACTATTGGAAGAGATCTGAGTCGAATGTTACAGTCTAAACAACCTATAATGTAGATAAAAAAAATATTTTTTTAGTAAGGAAACCTTAATGGCATAAAGATAATACGTGTAGATTCCTTCGTCAACAGAGGCTAAGAAGGAATTCTTGCGAAAGACATAAGAACTTTAGAAAGACGCATCTAAATAATTGTGACAAAACAATATAAGGTACTGACAAGAACTTTAGAAAGACGCATCTATATAATTGTGACAAAACAATATAAGGTACTGACAAGAACTTTAGAAAGACGCATCTATATAATTGTGACAAAACAATAAGATATGGTATTAGAGACGTACTATTCCTATGATATTGACATAAAAAATTTGACTGGAACATTCACACGTACCCATCTTTACAATGAAATATATAGACGTACTCAAAGCAAATTAAACTGAATTGTTGTATATTTTCTAGTATCTCTTTTTTCTCATCACTTGTAAAAGAATTAAAAAGATTGTGTGCCTGTAATTTGATTTTACTTTTTTAATTTGAATTTTCTCGTATTTGGAAAGGAGAATAAAATCGAGTAAGTTAACATTTCATTCAAAACACATAATACATACATACATACATACATACATACATACATACATACATACATACATACATACATACATACATACATACATACATACATACATACATACATACATACATACATACATACATACATACATAGAAAATAAATTAAACACAAAGCACCAGTTTATGGTCCTGTACGTTTTTAAATGATTACCTACAGAAAGAGACCAAAGACTGATCCTATAGATGTTGCAATTCCTTTATTAAAGGATCAGATGGCTTAGGAAAACTTTCGGTTCTCATTGCTGGTGACTTTAGCTAAAGACATATTTTCACTGTAAGTATTGCATGTACATTTACTTATTTCAATATTCTCATTTAATTACCTATATCACATAAATGAAGATAGTATGAACTAATCTGGTTAATGTCAGTTTTTTCCGTATCCTGTCTTGTCGTCTCTATGTTTTGCTTAGTTGTACTCGTTTCTTTCATTTTCTTGTTTAATTATCCATCTCAGAGCTTGAATTGTGAATGAAACGTGTATATATTGGTCTGGTTAATTTCCTGCGCTTTCAAGTCGTTCTTTCTTTACGTCCTTTAGGTTTTCTTATTCTTTCAACGTTCTCGTTTAATTAGCCGTCGCACAACTCGAAATTTGAACGAATCAAGAATATATTGGTGTGTTTAATTTCCTTTCATGCCCCGTTTTCCTTGTGTCTCTCAAATTGTCTTTAATTCTGTCTTCAGTGCCGGATAAAGTTGGTGGTATGGAGGCGGGGACGTTCCCTGTCCTACCTACCCCCAGATCATGAAGACCACATCCTCGCTTGCTTAGGATACAATTACGTATTTAAATAAACCATATATAGGTCTATAGCGTCTAATACTTAGCCTAATATAGCTATAATAATTATACACATAAAGCACAGTTTAATAACAGTTTTCGGGATGTATTTAAAGATCTACATCTAAAGTACCTGGGAGAAACCTTAACATGCTGTTATGGAGTGGTCCATGTACAATCTTGAACAAGGAAGACATTAATGCCATCTATATCAAAAATGATTTTGGGTGTCTATTCTCCATATCTTGGAAAAATACACTATGGCAGGTTCAGGATGGAATCCTGACAGATTCGTTTAGCAACTTCATATTTCCCCGTACGAGCCATTTCGCGGATCTACCAATACCAACACGTATTCCACAGCGAACAATGATAAACGTGAATCATACCGAGCAGTGTTTTTAATCGACAATTTAATCCGCGATGTTTCTCGCCTACGATCACACAGAACAGACTCAAGAATGTAAACAGCGATGTGCGAACTCGAGTCTGGTAAAATTAAATTTCATATGCAGGTTACTGTCTTCAGAACTTTTGAACGACTTACCCCTCGCATTAATGTTAATCTATTTGTCTGAAACATAGGCCTTCAATCGATTTTGCTATCTACCGCGAGAAGTGTACGGTTCAATGTTGGTCAGTTATTTCTGTACAACATGGATGGCCCGGCGATGTTAAATCATTATGTGTGGATAAGGGATTTTGCAAGAATTGTGTACCAGCACAACAAACACAAATGTAAATTGTTTCCATTCTGACACTGCATGAATGTATTTAGCACCAAATAGCTGTCTCGTGGTTATGAATTATACTGATGTGGAATTGTTCGCGCGAACAATTTCGCGGTCAGATACGACACTGTCCTCCCAAAGAGTTACATCATAAGCCTAGATGCAAACAAGCCTGCATGGTTGAGCGATTATGCGGCATCTGTATGTAGCTGCGTCCATATGAACCAATCCCGTAGATGTGGACCTTCGTAAACTCGTATACATGACTACGGTTACATCTTTGAAGTTGAACTGTAGTATCCAGACGAGTTGCTTGACCAACACAATGATTATACGCTGTCAGAGCCCCAGGAGTGGTTGTACTTTGTCAGTGTGAAGTTGCAGATATTCCTTGCATGAGTTTACTGAATATGTTAAACTTGTCCTGAACCTGCGCAAAGAAAAAGTAATTATGAAGTCCAAATGTGCAATTTACATTTGTATCTGCAGTTGGTGATGCATGCGTTAACAGTCCACAGATTGCTCGGATCATGCAAGCGCACCTGGATAGCGCCGTATAAAAAATACAGATTTGCGCAAGGTCGAAACTAACTAGTTTGAAAACACTTCTTCATGCTCTTGAACAGCATTTTGTTTGGGAAAACCATGAAGATACCATCATCATATTGTACACTACTACAGACTCGTTGATGAATGCCCATTACCAGCTATGACGTCTACGCGGACATGGGCCACGAGTCAAAGGTAAAGAATTTGACACCAGTGAATATCTGAAAGATTACCTACTGTTAAACTACGTCAAAGAGAAAGTGGTGCGGATATCCAAAGATACGCTTGTGAGCAAGTCCATCGAGAAAATATTTTGGGACTGCACCCCAAAATTTACTCTATCGTGATTATCTCACTTCATGGTTGTGCATAAGATTTCCGGTATAAAATTATGTTAAGTGCTTCAGCGAGTGGCGTGCATTCGCACACACGGCAAATCTGATATAATCAAAGAAATATCGAATGGGTGCATACCGTTGCACCAAGGTAATGTGTCCCCTCTGGACACAAATAATGGACTTTCCCAAGGGTGTCACTAATTACGCGTAAGCTCACGTGCAAATAATATATATATATATATATATATATATATATATATATATATATATATATATATATATATATATATATATATATATATATATATATATATATATATATATATATATATATATATATATTGACGGTAACTTTGTATTTCTGGGAACTACTTGTAAGTCGCCTCGCACAAATGCCCCACTTGCAGGCTTTGCCACTCGTAGAAGTGACTTTATCCACGCTGGCACCATATTGTAGTGCGATGGTTGCCATGGAATTTCAATAGGTTCAGAGATCGTGAATAGATTAACGGACCATACTGGGTCAAAAACACCTCCAGTGTATACAGATACCGAATAGATTGTTTTTAAGTGATTCTAACTGGGGGTTGTTGTGAATTATTTTATGGCCGTGACGGGTTTCCACCGAATCGGGTCCGCAGTTCGCAGAAAAAATCACAAGCTTTTTTTCATTATTTAACCATTCTATGATCAAGCGAAACCTGGTCAGTCATTCTTGGAAGTGCACATCACGACTGATCAACAATTCTTGCGCATACTGGTTCCCGAATAATCGTTCCGCAATCGTATGGTTAAATCGTTCCACGTCTGCCCGATCACGATGCAAAACGAACCATCACCTCATTTATCAACAAGGCTTTAACTTTTTTCAGGTTCACATACGTAAGCCACGGTTATAATAGGACGAACGTGCTTAAATATGTTTCATTACATCTACGACTCTTGTTGAATCTTAAAACGTCATCGGCTCTACTTCCTTATATATTACCGCAATATTTACGATGGTTATTGCGGAGAAACAAAATATAAACCTGACGAACTTCCCTGGTGGTCATCATGTCAAACGATTTAAGTGAAATTTGTCTTGGCGCATGTGGATAAATATACCACAATACTTGTTCGAAATATTACTCTTGAGCGACCACAAATGGGCAAACTTCTGACCCGCTCGCTATATGTTCATTGGAATATTCACTCTTCCAATACCCGCATGGACTGTTGTATATCGTGGTTAGATTCTTATCATAATGTTTATTACATTGAAGTTTTAGCTCCACTGCGTGACGCGTTAGCGACCATTAACTGCAATCTCGGCCTTCATACCTTATTTCTTCGAGAGTAGGATTGATCCCCTTCAAGTTATAGGTGCGATCAACAGGCAAGATCATTTTGTTGTTGTTGTTGTTGGGCTTTACGCCATTTTTCATCACACGATTGGCTATTCATGGCGGCCAGTATTAAAGGTGGAGGAAGAAACCAGGAAATCACCGGAAAGAACTACCGACCCACGAGAAGCTACTGACAAGCTCTCTCACATATCCACATTCGCCGAATCCTAGATTCGAACCTACGCAGACAGAGGTGAGATGTCAGTGATCCGTAACGGACAGCGCTTTAGACCATCTTGTTAACATGCAGCATCGATGCGGTTTACTGGATCTTCTCCAGGCGCTGATCGGTCAATGTCGTCAAGTTGTATATCCAACCATGCTCCAGGCGAGCTCACAGCACTGAAGCTTCCAACCCATGACAAGCTTCCACATTGACTCACATGGACTACAGTAACAGATCCATGCGTGAGAGAAAATTCCCAGTAGGGAGAAGTTATGGGGAATCCAGAAGGAGATTCCTGTCTGGGAACCGACAATATTAAGATGGTCTCAGCCTCCCATTATCACACTACACATAAATCATCGCTATATCACTCAGTCGAACTCTGCAATGTTTTGAAGTTTATTTAAAAAATTGATGGACCTGTCATATGTGCAAGTATAATGCCGCAATGTGACATGTGGTCCCTCGAGAATGTTGTACAAGCTTTCGGTATGGGACTGATTATACAGTTACTTTTCCCCAGTCCAGTGAAACCAGTTATTTAAAAGAGAACATTATAAAAAAGTTTTGGAAATGAAGTTGATGTATAATTTCCAAATACATGGCTGAGATATTATCACCCCATATACACCGAGACCAAATAAAAGTTTATTAGGACTCTTCGTCTGCTCTTCGTGAGCTGGAAAAGCTATACCATGTCAATCAAATTCGCTGACGACATACATTCATAGAGGTATTGATTCTGTATTAAGAGTCAAACTTAATCGAGCGAAATATACATGCTCACTCTTTTGTGAGTACCAGTCGCAGACATGCAGATTGCATGTATTTAATGCACGTTTTACTTACTGTTCACATCAGCTAAAACAATAATAAATAATTTAAACAAATTGCAGAGTTGTCCGAAAGGTTCAAAACGAGGCTACATGATGACGCGGTTGATGGTCATCTTGCATTAGCAACTTCAGGGTGAAAATCATGCTACTGGAATGGCCTGTCTCTTCTTCATACCTTGTCACATTCAGACATGATGCAAGCAATCCAGATTCAAGCACTGTAAAACTTACCATTAGAAATATATTTGAAATAGCCAAGCTTAGACAGTGCAGGTGTTTAAAAAATTCGTGATGGATTGTGTATGCATGGAAATCTTTAGAAAAAGACTACATTTTGATAGATTAGTGATGTAGTGAAGTGAGACAGTAAACTTGATTGTAACTAAAAGAGTATTCAACATTGATTTGAAACTTGACAAATGTCTTACGTTTACTTCGTTGTAAACAATAGAGACCGGTACAGACCGGATTTGGATGTGTTTTTCGTCAACTTGCAATTGATCATGAAAGGTTTTGAAAACTAAGAATATGTCAACTTTGCAATCTAAATTAAATCAAAAACGAATGTTACATTTTTTGCATGCCTTGCTCTCAGTCAATGCCGAAATTTGCTAACAAAAATTAAGAATTTGGTGACAAATACATTACAATAATTAAATTAATTTTTATACCAGACATAGTTGATTTTAAGTCAAACTGTTAACAACTCTCGACAAGATACATAGACCCAGATTTGACAGCCTATTATTCGGTGTCAGATCTGGGTCTTTGTAGTTTAAAGTTGGATCCAACATACAATCAAATGCATAAGGTATATTGGGCTGGAAAGATGAGAACGAATACTTCCTAGATTTGCATAGGAGTTTGCATAATCAATAAATCATTACTTTACATCACTCTTTAATTATAATATACACGCCATTTGTAATCCATTCTATGTATAAATAGTTGTATTATTCGGCAACTGTTTTTGGGTGGGGTGGGGGCAAACGATTAGGCAAGTTGTCTGTGATGAAGTTGTCTGTGGGATGAAACTACTGATGAAAATCCATTGGTGCGGCATCCCTCCCTGAAAGCTTATGCATTTTAAGCGTTTCCATGGCATTATTTGGACAGTGTAACTGCAAAGAAAACTTACTTGAAAAAGACACGTCCAGTTCTTTTGCGCCTAATGATTTATTATTATTGTTATTTTATGTGGATGGACAGCGCTGGCTCCGCCCATGGCCCATGAACGAGTGTTATCCAGCTTCCACAGTAGAATCACTATATCAATATGAGTCAAAGGCTAAAAAAACGAATCCTACCCATATATTATGTTAGCTGAGATATGATTCCACAAGAGGTTTAAACCCAATCAAGTCAGTACACGATTATAGCTATGCTATACCTATGTTGGTCATTACATGACGTAATTTTGAACATATGACTTCAAATAATATATTACTAATTAATTCTAACTGATATGAGTACCTATATATATATATATATATATATATATATATATATATATATATATATATATATATATATATATATATATATATATATATATATATAAAATCGACTGCTATTAGATATAGAACAAGTTATTTAGTGTTTGTAGTTTCCAAACTTTCTCGAAAAATGACAGGCCAAACGATGCGATATTCACTTTTGAATAGATCACTTGAACATCTAGTTGTATATTTAGCTTACCAGCAGCCATTACATTCGGACCTCCCAATTGATGTGCGTGACAAAATATATGCCTATAATGTACGTAGGCGCAATTATTTACAGAGAAAATCAGCACAATCTGTTTAGACAACCTTGCCTATTTCTACGAAAGAAATGACAGAAGTTGAAAATGAACAAATGGTTCGAAACATTTATAACATTCTCGCTCAGTTGTGTCGTCAATAACCGAGATGGTTAGTGTGGCAACTAGCATGATGATTCGAGATATGAACCGTAGGATTTACCTAGATTTCACGACTGCAGTGACCCCATATATATATATATATATATATATATATATATATATATATATATATATATATATATATATATATATATATATATATATATATATATATATATATATATATATATATATATATATAGTAACGTGCACATGAACATTTATAGGGTTATAGGTTTTGTTGCATAACATAGTTTAATCGTTTTGAATTTTAATTTTGTTTGTGAAATTTTAGTATAGTAGCAGTACATTAAACATTGGTACCTATTTGAAATTATAGTATTACCTAATTTGTAATTACAATAATGTTATCAAGAGACTTCTTTCAATTAGAATTAAATATAATGTGTAGTTTTTGCTGCGTACAATTGAAGTCACATGACACATGTACATGGTGTAATAGCTAAAACGTGCACATCCATCCTTAATCGATATATGTAGAGGTAACACAAATAAATGAAACTCAGGAAGCACCTCCACCCCATCCCAATGCCAGTGTATCAAATCACACGTCTAACCTGTCCTATTTTCAATGAATATCAATAAATGTACTTTTCAATGTGGAATAAAGAATTACAAAACAGAATTCGTATAATCTATTGGAGTTTTTTGGAAAATGAATGGGTTTAATTATAACATGACATCATTTATTCTTTGTATAAAAATGTAAGAATTAAAGGTAAGTTTGACATAAACTAATTATAAAAGGTTTCAGCATTTCCATATCTCTTAAGTTTAAATATCGAAATTATTCAAACAAAGATTCTGTTGTAAGATTTATAAAATTTGAAATCTTAGTCACAAATCATTTTAGTTTACTAAGTATTCATGGCTGGAATTTCGAAAATGATATTATGGTTTCGAGCAAAAACAAAACGACGGAAGTTTAAACAATAAAAGCTCGAGAAGAAAAGAAAAATTTCACAAACCCGTCTTACTATTTTAAATGAATTAGTGTTAGCTATCGCATCCAAAGATGTGTGGGAAACCCAGAGAGAGAAATTAATGAATTCATCTTTTGTTCACAGCACAAAGAAAAGTTGTGATAATGTAACAATGTTTTATATAATTATCATAACTATTGTAGTCTGTGTTTTAAAGATTATTATTAAGTGAACAGACTTTTTGACGAAGCAATGACTACAATGTGTTGATTTACGCTAAAAACATTGCGAGTGTCAATTCATTTCAGCTAATGGCAACATACAGACAGGGCGTTGAAATATTTGGTCAAACTGTCGCATTCAAGAATCCATTACAGATAGGTGTGAAAACAGAGATTAATAATTCATACACCAAGCGTCGATATACCAGTATCAGGGAGGCATAATTCGGTGAATTCCCCATAACGTAAAGTACCGGGCCCATACTGAAACACGAACATGTCAAGTCTATAAAACATTAGTCATACCTTCAGTAAAAGATAATTTTGTAAAACAGAGTGATTTGTGTGTGATTTACATTTTTAACGTAGCTTTAACAATATTTCAGTCATATCGCTACGACGAATGCAGTGTGACAGTTTATAGTGATGTCAAACACTGAGGCATAATGCCGCAGATATGTAGCATGATATCCCACCCAGTCACATTATCCTGACACCAGCCAGCCAGTCCTACCACTAACCTCTTAATGCTGAACGCCAAGCGAGGCAGCTGCTACAACCATTTTTTAAAGTCTTTGGTATGACTCGGCCAGGGCTCGAATCCACGACCTCCCGAAACCAAGACGGACACTCTAACCGCTATGCCACCTGAGCGGTTATGTAAAACATACATTTAGAAATGTCAACTTGAGACAATCCTTCATTTATTTACTTTCACCCAAATTTAAATTAAGATGTACAGTGTCATAGACATTATTTCGCTAATGAACCAATCAAAAGTGTCTATTATTTTATTTTACGTTTGCCATTCGATTTGGGTATTTGCCGTTGTAGCTATTTTAACATTGATAGTATATACAAATTGTTCGATGCACTGTGTTTGTTATATATATATATATATATATATATATATATATATATATATATATATATATATATATATATATATATATATATATATATATATATATCCATTAGAGTCAAAATAAAATCCAAAATCCATTCTCAAAAATGTCAAGTGCACTGGTGCACTGGTCATCAGTTTGGAATGGCACCAGTGATAAGATCAGAGTAAACTGTCGTTGTCGCAAACAATATTCCTACCCGTATGCTAATATTATCGATAAAAAAGGCAGGAAAACAAAGTGAACGTCGTAAGCAAACAAAGAAGCAAACGATCAAAATAATGGCACCGTGAGATAATATTTATTGAAGTCAAGTCTTTAGTGTGACCGATACGATAATATTCAACGGTCTCGTCTCGTCTCATAAACATAACCGAGTGGATAGCGCCCAATGAATAAATGAAAAAAAAAAATAATATAGAAGAGGGATGAGCCATAGAACCCAAAACGCATCATGACAACGTCAAAACCATTAAAGACAAGCCAGGAATTCCTTCAGGTTTATGTATTTTGGCTAGATGACGTGATGACGACGAAGATGCTGGTAGTGGTGGTAATAATGATGATTATAATGCAAAAAATGGGGATATTATATGCTTTCACAAAATACAATGCACGCGTTCTTGTGACGTGGCATATATTCTCCCTGTAACATTCGGGTAAGAAATTATATATACGCCGTTGTTTTAGTATGTTCTAAAACTATTTTTGGTTCACAAATTTTACTTGGTGTGACCAATCTGTTCGAGAGAAACTCTTTCCCCTATCTGATATATTTTTCCATTGAATAAAATTGAGATTTTCATGACATTTAGAAATGGCGATTGAACATGTTCCACTCATGTTTCTCATCGCCCTATTTGTTAATGAACCGATTATGCTGAATTGTTGAGCAGATGATGACGAATGTGTGTCCCCTGCAGCAGCAGTTGCAATAACAACTGTGACAAAACAGTCAATGAATCAGCAGAGTTATATAGTCTCTCTAGGATCTATAGCTTAGTGGGACAAATAATAATAATAATAATAATAATAATAATAATAATAATAATAATAATAATAATAATAATAATAATAATAATAATAATAATAGTTAATTGTATTGGAGGCAGTACTGACGTCTAAATTTATTAAGTATTTATCATTGCTTTAAGTTAAGTTTTAGTTTGTGTACAAGACGTAACGAGATCGGTTCTGAAAATCCTCGCAACTTTCGTTTGCCTTGTGTTTAAGGTGAGAGTTTCAATCTCATGGTTGGTTTGTAGAAGCAGGACATTTACAACAATGTGAAAATTCATTTTCTTCCCCAGAGTATAACCATAAGATTATAAAATCACTCTTATTAAATCGTTAAAAGTGGAACTGAAGCAAACAGATTATTAAGTATGAAAAGGTTAATATAACCCAAAGAACAAAGAATGTGGATGGTAGATGAAGATTTGTAGATAAAAGATTTATTTCTTATCCACCGTGAGATTACAACTTTTTCCTCGGGCTGACAAAGCAATTACGGTAAAGCAGCCAATTATCGGTTCATACTGACAGTCAATATGCAAGATAAGAAATGAATCGCAGTTCGTTATAAGATGAGTAAAAACATAACTGAATCCATCCGTCTATGCTGCCCTTGCAGAGATGAGATTTGAATAATTACCTCATTTTCCAATGAATAGTTATCTGATAATCTCATCATCAACAAATTTGATGTCTGGATAAGCACGTGTATAAAAAGGCATAGAAATGTACGGATAAAATAGATACACTAAAAACGGGAATACTAAAAACAAATAACATACATACATACATACATACATACATACATACATACATACATACATACATACATACATACATACATACATACATACATACATACATACATACATACATACATACATACATACATACATACATACATACATACATACATACATACATACATAAAATTAATTAGAGAGACAGAATATAATATATAAATGATTCCATGTAAACCAGATGTCTGCCCAACCTGATTTTCATGTCTTGTACACTAAGGCACAATCAATGGAATTAATTTAGCCTATATTGGCTCATACCCAGAAAACAGAACTTTCCTTGTGGAGAAAAAGGGTGAAATGTTCAGATCAACTTGGATATAGAAATCAATACTATTCAATGCAGACAAATTGAGCCGAAAATGTCTGACATGTGTTTTATTACCTTCCTACTAAGTTTTATGCTAACCTACATACTTTACTGTCTTGTTGTAAGAAAAAAATTATCCGTCTATCTTCCTTTTACTTTGTTTCAATCTTTCTACTTAGAATGCAAGATGTCGTTTGTGTTTGTAACTGTTATCTTCTACTTAAACAAACACGCATCCAGATTAGCAGATAGATGATATATTTCGACCTCCCAAAACTAGGTGATAGGACAAAACCTATCTAAACATTAGGCAGATTCATGCATGTTTTCAAAATGACCTATTTATTAACTATCCAATTAATATTATGTGGACTTATGGTCTTGTCCATGATAGGTCAATATCACCAATTAAAACACCATTTCCCTTATTTGTCCCAAGAGCAAGCATTTTGTCTATTTGTCAGATTCTGAAATTTAAACAGTCTCTATTGAGAAAGTACAAGTAAGAAAGAAAGAAAGGTACGTGCTTGTTCTGATGTTATGCATAGTGTTCCAACAAGTTATTTTCTTATAAAGGAGATAGGGAGAGGGGCGAGTTTAGCCGAAAGGTAACTTAGCAACAAAGCGCATTTTTGCAATAACAATACTTCATCTACAAAACAAAACAACAAAAATTAGCATTTAATCCATCAAAAGTTGATCCAGATAAAAATCACATTTTGAAGTTAACCCTACATCAAATAAACAGAAAAGTAGAATACATAGAACAAAATACATTTAAGAATGCGCCTTGGTGATAAGATTGGTGGGTTCTTTGAAGGAAGGACGACTAGAAGTGGGTTGGGGGTATGGAACGGAAGGAAGTGGGGTACATAAATCTATTTCTGACTAGTTGGATCATTGGGATATAAAGTCCAATGGACGTACTAATCACTGGGATACAAAGTCAATTGGACGTACTAATCACTGGGATATAAGTCCAATGGACGTACTAATCACTGGGATATAAAGTCCAATGGACGTACTAATCACTGGGATACAAAGCACAATGGACGTACTGATCACTGGGATATAAGTCCAATGGACGTACTAATCACTGGGATATAAGTCCAATGGACGTACTAATCACTGGAATATAAAATCTAATTGGACGTACTAATCACTGAGATATAAAATCCAATGGACGTACTAATCACTGGGATACAAAGCCTAATGGATGTATTAATCACTGGGATATAAAGGCCAATATATATATATATATATATATATATATATATATATATATATATATATATATATATATATATATATATATATATATGTGTGTGTGTGTGTGTGTGTGTGTGTGTGTGTGTGTGTGTGTGTGTGTGTGTTGTAAGAGATGGGTGTTTACGCGCTAAGAAGTGTATTTAATTCCTGTTCTAAAAGCAATATTAATAGTGACAACAGTGGTACAACATTGTTAAGATTATAATAATGACAATACAGATAAGACATTGTGTCTTCACATAACAATGTTAGGAATATAAATGTTGTTCTGCTATTTTAAACATCTTCTTTCAGGACGAGTAAAAACTTACCCTTAACTCCGACTGTTAAACCAGAAAACGTATATAATGACTTTTCGGATCCAAATAATCCTTCAACATATGAACCGCTCATGTAACCATTCCAAAGTTTTTATTAGAATGAATTTTTTTTTTTTAAAAAATGTCCGGAAGTTTGCAAAATGATTTTACTTTAGAATTAATCCACGTCAACTTTCACTTCATTTTAAGTAGAATTGAAACGTAGAGCGACATAAAAAAAAACAGACTGGTCACTCAAAATGAATCCCGTTTTACATGCATATTGGCAAACTTAAAACCCGTTTTCAAAGTGGTAAGAATGTCAAGTGTAGATGAAACTACCATATATTTTGTCTTATCTTCAATTAATATTGTCATGCGGTATTTACCAACTCAGCATATAGATCGAAATCTAAATAAGAGAACAGACCCAGTGTGTTCTTTGATTTTTATCCCTTCGATAATCCAGACCATACAAGTGATTTGTACTATGGTATTACTATCTCACACCCCTTAAATTCATGAGGATCGGATCTATATTTAGGAGTAAACATAGATATGTTAACATAAGATCAAGAAGACATTAAGAATGGACGATATCTGAAAAGCTTATATATTTGATAAATAAAAGTAAAACTTACCTGTTCTGTAAAAGTCGATGATAGAATTGAAGACGGCAGGGTGACGATCAAAAAAGTACACCTCCTTATGCTTCCCTGAATACATGTGTTCCTCGGCCAGGCGGGATAATCGAGTGTCGGGTATATTCCGAAGAGTAGACACATGTGTCTCGTGCCGCACTCCGCCAACATTAAGGACTATTCTTTCCTCCTCGTCTGAAAACTGAACTGTTTCCGCGTCGTTCTGGGATACCGGCGAATCTTTTGTTCCATTATGCATTTCTTTGCTTCTGCTTCTCACAAGTTTTGTCAAATACTGCTAAAGAATGTTCATCTGAATTGCCATATATCTGAGCATGTCACGGCCCAGTATTATGAACATTATACTAGAGCACGTTATGGCCCGATATTATAAAAACAATACCAGAGATATTTCCAGAAATTTCATTTCGGAATACTTCACTAACAAGCTAACACAACAGCAGGTCTGGTGCAATCTTTGAACTGAATACATCCTAATTAATGCTATCAACTCTTTAGTGCGGGTAGCTTGCGTCAGTTCTGAATTATTTTTTTTTCTTCGCTTGTCTAATCTAGGTAGGTTTTGTTTTGTGGCGGTATCCAACAATTGCACGAAAATGAAACGCTAATCAAAGCCTTCGTTTGAAGTTTTGTTGTGCATACGCACAATAAGTTGAGTCATATTAATGACTAGGAATAGTACTTACTGCTCGCCCAAAACATCACTATGTGACACTAACGACATCGTATGAGCAGGGCAATGGTGCTGAATGATTAACAAAATGCTGAAGGAAACAAAGACTGTTGTTATTCCAGCTTCCGCGCATTTCGTTATGGTCCAATGCAGTACGATCTTTTTGAAGTCTTCTGCTATTTAAAGCATGGCCTAAGAAAGCAGGTCATGTGATTCCGCTCTGTCTCACAAATCCTCATTGCTGCCAATAAGCTTCGATCCATTATGTGGTACTGCAATACTGGCAAACCCACGCGGCATATCCAATGTGATGTCGGCTGCTGCTTTTTTTTTTTTTTAATTCGCATCAGTGGTATGATATAGCCATTCATGAATTATATATCACCAGGCAAAATCAACTTTGTTACTTACAATTCAATGCAAACGGCATAACTGTGTTGAGAATTATCGCCTACCGCAGAAGTCGTGTTACTTTAATTGAAAGCAAGCTGCGCGCGAACTTTCTCCATCAAGCCGCTGATCAACAGTGTCTACTATTATAGATAACGCAATAATAATATCATCTACACTGCGCTTTACAAATGTGCAGACGTTGCAAATGCACAGAGGCAAGTCGAACATAATAGTAGGACTATCATTGCGAATGTGAAATGAAACCTCAGTACTTAAGGATGTTGGTAATTTAAAATAGATGATTTGCGTATATATCCAACACCCATTTTACATATAAAAATCAGATTCTTCTGTCTCATTCTATCGCCAAACCTATCCGTATTTTATTGTAGCAATGGAGCTGATCAGTAAAGTGGTGCTTTATGAGATGTAGCAGCAATTCTGTCGTGTTTCTATGGTAACGTAACAGATAAAAAAGTCAGGCAGTTCAGTCCCTTACAGTATATAATGGAATAGGAGCTCATAGTAATCATCAAACAATTTTGAACACCAAATCGGCAAATTACAAATACAAAAAATATTTTAAGAGAAACTCCGTTTTCTTATCCCTATAGTTAATTTTCTTTTAGTAATCGTTTTATGATAGGTTTGGTCTCACTCTCGTAAATTATAGAGGTAAATCTTATTTTCATTATTTTCAACAGTCTAAATTTAAGTAAAAATTTACAATGCTGGATTAAACCCTGTGGAGGCCCCTAGGCAGTCTAAATCTTTGTCCCCCCCCCCCGCAAATCACCCCCCCACGCATATTATCTCCTAATACGTCAAGATCAAATCAATTCGATATAATTTTAATCCGTTGTCGCAGGGTCCATAAAAGGCATTGGGTCCATAGGACTATTTGGTAATCCGGCACTGAGAATTAAACTCTAAAAACAAACAAAAATTAGACCAGGAAGAGGGTCTTTTTAAAGTAAAAGGGTTATATTCGCATTTTATCTTGTTCACTGAAGCTAGCGGACTCAGGCATACGTGTAGGCAGGTCGTCGAATGTAATAGTTCGCAGAGGTTATAATGAACCCAATAATATTAAACAACGCAGACTCTGTACAATGGTAATCGATATGTTATTTCATTTGTAACAGTCTTGCAACAGATATTCGTATATGTGGCGTACGACGGGTATTGACTGGCATCAGTTTAAATCATTTTCTCTATATTATAATGAAACTGTTGTGTCTTATTGTTGCCAGTATTATGCGTCAGTATGTTTAAGTAATATACTTATTCTATAAGTAACATGTTATTTTATCAGTCTGGCGTTGGACTAACTTGTTTTGTAAAGAGAAATCATTGAATAGAACTTGATAAATTGTTTTACATGAGGAAAAGTGCACAACGCATTAGGCTTTTGTTGTTTCAGTTTCAAGGTTGTATTACAATTATTCCAATGGGAGGCAGCGAGCGAGATGAACGTTAGTGTATGCTGAATAAGAAATTACAGTTTAGTAGGGACCGTTTCAGTGGCCTAGTGGTTAGAGTGTTCCAATCGGATGCGGGGGATCTCGGGTTCGAAACCCTGGCTGAGTTAAAACTAATACTTAATAAAATGGCATTTTCATCTAGAGGTCATTTAGAGGTTAGCTACATGTCTTCAGCATGTTGCTCCGATGCTAGACATCACTATAAACTGTCACAATGCAGACATCGTAGCTATACGACTGAAACATTGTTAAAGCGACATTAAAAATCCAGCGCTTGCACACACACACACACACACACACACACACACACACACACACACAGAGTTTAGTAACATTTGGGTACTCAAAGGAGGGCGCGCGCGTAAAGTATCCATCTGAGACAAAAGATTTATTCACTTGTCATATGATAATTTCTAAACAATTGGCTTTGCTCCGAGATACCTAATGGAAGCTTTGAGCCTAGTCACGGGGGAATACTGAATTACTCTGTGAGCACAATTCATTCTGAAATGTTTTTATGATGTAGCAATATCAGTAACAGAGCAGACTCGTTTGTCTTACTCCATGTCTTATGCCAAATTGATATCGCATTATGAAAGTCTGTGACAGCTTCTTAGCTAGTCACATGAGCATCAGATGAAAGAGAATTATTTTGTACGAAGATTCGCTAGATTAGTTCCGGTACGCACGTTACAACCTTGAGATCAATCCTAAAAATCGTCACTCTAATGGTAGTCTGGCCTCCCATCATGCTCTCTACACGAGACCAGACACGCACCGCACTCTGCACCATCACCGCTTAGTACGAGCATCTGCTTTACAATTTGGGACATTACAAACTTTGTGAGTCTAACAAAATAGGTCTAAACAATTAGCACTATTAAGTGCTTTCTTGTAATTTTTACTAGAGTGAAGTTAATTGATTGTAATTTGATGTAAGTAAAATCCTTCGTAAAAATGCGCTTACGTGTTTTTGCAAAACATAAAATTGCCAATGCTCATAGGCACACATACTTTGCTTAGCTTTTGCATGATGTCAAGCTGGCTATTTTTTCAGTAGTCAGTGCATCTTGTATATAGTCCGAAGTTCTATAATGCATAAATAGAAGTGATCGTTTTTGATAAACACCGATACTTGTGAACTTTGGTTATTCAGGTACCCTGGTCCCTCCTTATATCCTGCACACAATCGCGGAGTGTCATGAGGGGTTGGAGTGGGCATAGTACCAGACTAAAGTTGACACGCACGTTGAATGGTCGATAGCAATGGAGAAATTCAACATGACGGAAGTAATTCACAAATGCCGGTCGAAACATTACTTCACTATTTCAGTTAAAGCGTGAATGAACCTCAGAAGTGATTGTAGGAATGCACATACATTTTAAATATTTGGCCATTCGCTTCAAGCGAAGCACAACACTTATGTTACGACAGCAAATGGCTGACGATGTTCTAATTGTGACTTTTTATCTCCAGTACTAGCCAGACTAATCTGACCGTGACAGATAATCAGACAGTCAGTAAACAAAAAAAAAAAAAAAAAACAAACATATATTTGCGCATTAAACAAAATATGTGTAAACAAATTCGCAGATTTAGTTTCTGATTGAAGTTATAAACACACGGCTCAAATTGTTCAGGCTCATGCCATGTAAAGTAAAAATTAGCGGGTTGGATTTCAAACTACGAAACCAACCAACGAGACCTCGGGTGGAGATCCCAATTCAATCTACATCCATTGTCTGGCTGATTCAAGCTTTACTAGAATATTAGGAAAAGGAGCGGATAATGTTAATTCTTTAATTTACTATTGATTAAAGATTTTTATTTCATCAATGAAAACAAATGGAAGAGTTAGGAGAGTTTAATTTAACTTACTCATGTTTAGCCAATGTATCCATGAATGCGGATTTTTTAAAAAATCAAATCGTGTTCAGTGATATTTTGACACGATATTTGTATTCAGCGCTCGTTAGAACGTTCCCTTTCTTGCAAGCAATTTCGTAGTTATATCAATCTGCCGTTCGATCGATTTAGGTCTTTTCTCGGCATGTTGAAACATAGTTGTAGATGCATTTACAAATAAGTGATTTATCATATCTGTTTTCATTTCATCAACTAGCATGTTTATTTTACCCTTTTCTCATTTATTTTAAACAAAAGATCACACACACACACACACACACACATATATATATATATATATATATATATATATATATATATATATATATATATATATATATATATATGTATGTATGTATGTATGTATGTATGTATGAGTGTGTGTGTGGGTACGTGCGTGCGTGTGTGTGATGTGACGAATATTGAAAACTTATTGAAACTTAAGGTTGAATAAATTATGCTTTGAAGTTATCATAGTCAAGTCAGAAAGGTCTTGAGAAAGTTTACTGATCAGTATCTTATTTCATTTCCGAAATATAAAAGGGTTCACGTTTAAGCTTCAGTAGCATTGACCGGGTTGTTTTAACGGTACAGTGACATACGTGGATTAGAACTCCAACCGTATCGGTTCATAAATAGGCACAAGTCAAATAATTGATTTTTAAAATAAGCTGATTGCAACAGGTTTTTAGGCTGTCAAAATCTGATGAAAGACATGATCATTTGGAGAGAAATTTTATGAACAGTTATTGCCGATTGGTCAGGGAAATTAAGGCGTACACATTGGGAGAATGGGAATTTAGGGGTACCGCTTGCTCAGAATTCTTTAGTTCGACTCTTGCTTTGTAAGAATACAAAAGGTCCAACTCCTTAGGGAACTGGAAAATAGTGTATTCCCTCGTAGAAAAAAGCCAGACAGCTGTCTTAAAAAGGAAGACAGGTTATAGGCTAGGACTCGGTGTGTGGACAAAAAAAAAACGGCATAACGGTATGCAATTTTAGTTTCCATCTAATATTCGGTTTTTATTTCGTTGGTGTTTTGCAAATATATTAATATGCTTATTATTCACATATGCATCGTGTATTCATTTCGTAGGCTTTATTGATTTGTTAGAGTTATGCAATTTAATTCTTAATTTAACAATTATTAGTTCAGTGTGAGAATTGACGGATTGCATGTACTAACGTAACGGTGCCTTACCGAAACACAGAATCTGTAAAGACAGTTATTTGTTAAGATCACATTGTTTTTGTCAGAACTTGTGCAGTGTGAATCAATAATCGAATACGAACACAGAGAGAGAGAGAGAGAGAGAGAGAGAGAGAGAGAGAGAGAGAGAGAGAGAGAGAGAGAGAGAGAGAGAGAGAGAGAGAGAGAGTCAGAAGGGCACACATTAGACGTGGAAATATGGAAGCAAATATGGTCTTAATGTATTTACAAAAGAAACGTCATTTACACATTAGTTCAACTTTACATGATATTACAAAATACAATAAAAATGGATTAATTAATGGACCCAAGGATCTTAAAACGAAGAGGTATTTCATCTTATTGTTATCGTGTAGTTCAAGTTTCACGCTTTCTACCATGATTTACCATACTTTACTTGAAGACGTATCAAGTGTATTCAAATTTATAACAGTGCTCTGTATCCTCATCTTGTCATTCAATTTAACGTCTTCTACCGTGAATTACGATACATACTTAAAGATGCACCATGCACATTTAACATGGTATTAACAATTGTTGCATTCAGCTGCATCCTAAGTGAAGAAATATCAAGAACAAAAATAAAAAGCCCCCAACCACCAGCGCCGCTATTTCCGATCGAACTTTGCAACCCCCTGATTAAAATCGCCCATTAGATGTTAAAACAGTGAAATCGTACAATCCTTCCTGCACTCCAACAATAATCCTTTTAACCCAAAGGAATCATTTGCATTTTGCTTCGACAATGTTCTACTAGCTGTTATTAAAGGTCGGGATCATTTGACGAGCAGGAGATCTCACTAAACATGTCTTTATTTTAATGCTTAGAAGATTTAATCAGGCTATCGTCAACAAATGTCATTATATAAGATTCTTCATTTCGTAATTTTCCTTTAGTAGTATTCCATATAAGACAAACTGACAGAGAATTAAATAAAAATGAACCATGAATTAATTTGTGCAAGTTTGCATTATAATTTAATTAAACAAGTTGTGGTCTTAGCGAAGAACAATCACAGTGGGCCTGTATACTAGTGGGGGGGGGCGAATATTTTGGACTTGAAACAAATTATATTTAAAGCAAATTATTTAAAAATAAACTTGATTTTAAAAAACAAACCCATATTTTTTAAAGCATTTTTCAGAATATTTATTCATTGACGTAAAAATTAGACTTTAGGGGCCCATTGTCCTCATTTTGCTCAGAATTTATTAAGTGTTGCAAAAATTAGATTTTATGGTCCCATTGTCCTCGTTTTGCACAGGGCCCTCACAGCCATAACTGTCTCTCTCATGTATTCATCTTGCTAACTTATTTAACCATATATTCGTCATTCATTCATTTCAAGCCCATTTGATTTTTTCTGTTTAATCTGTTAATTAATCTCTCATTTCTTTTCGTTTAATTCTGTCAGGTTAATTCATTCCTTCTTTTCGTTTCATAGTGTCATCGTTAATTCATTTCTTTTTGTTTCATTCTGTCGTGGGTTACCTCATTCCTTCTTTTTCTTTTATTCTGGCATCGGTTAATTCATGCCTTCTTTTCGTTTCATTTAGTCGTTAATTAATTCATGCCTTCTTTGTGTCACTACAGTCCGTCAGTCATCAAACCTTTCATTATTAAGTTGATTAGTTTTTCACTCATCTATGTTGTCGTACGTACCGTTCCACTTTCGATGCATATAATATTTATATGTCAAACCCAGAGGATGTAACAACAGCAAATGTAAACCTGAAAAATAAATTCGAATTCACTAACCCCTAGAAAAATTGCAATCCGGCCTTAAAGATGTATACTTGGAGGCAAATATCTCCCTTGCAACACAATATATTATATTAGTTTTCTTATATGCAATGCTAATCATATGAATACGGTCCCTGCGTGTATTTTACAACTGTATAAGACTGGTCATTGTTTTGAGTGTGGCTTTTTCAGAGTATCGAAGGGGAAAAGGTTAAGGAAAACTTAATGCAAAACTATTAAAAAAGACCTTTGATTCTTTTCTGCAAAGAGTAATAATGGAAATTAATTATAGAAAGAAATAAACGCATGTAATAAGCATTCTAGTCAAAGATGTATGCCTGGAGGCACAAATTTCCCTTGTCTCAAAGTAGATTAGATTTTTGATAAATGCCAAAATATTGATATAGCCGACGCATGTGTTTAACCAAGGTATACGACTGATCATTCCGTCATTGTTTTTAGTGTGACTTTTTCAAAGTGTCCAAGGGAAAAAGATATTAAATATTTAATGTCCAACTTTCAAAGACAATGATTTTTTTTGAACGTTTAGGACAAATAGTGAAAATTAATTATAGAAAGAAATATACGCCTGCAGAAAGAAAATTATCTAGATAGAGTAAAAAAAAAAAACTTTCAGGAGATGAAAAATACCTTTTTTATATAAAATTCTTGTTCTATAATTTTTTCTGCATTTTTTCAGTACTCACAAATCCAACTGAACTTAATTGTCTTTTATTTCAATTTGTATGTGGCGCTAGATAAAGAGAATCAAGCGTTAAATCATATCATTTCACGAGAGTAGGAAAGAACAGTATATAATTCACGTTCATGCATTCTTTAGGTAGTGAATAATTGGAGATTCTGTGTATATTCTTACTTATATTGGCTAACTTTTATATTTACACTTGCTGATTACAACTTTTCAGTATAGGCTTTTAAACAACGAATTAAAATGTGTAAGAAAATTGATAAACACACTGTTAGATTGAAAACAAGTGAATTAATTTCTTCAAAATATGCCTAACTGATAAATATGTAAAATCTGTAAGAATTCTTTTCTTTTGTGTGCAGTTGGTTAATCTTTTTTGGATGTAATATGATGAAAAACAGAAACTAAATATTGTAATAATACGAACGTCTATATCACACGGCCATTGTACACTTGTGTTTGAGCATCTAAATTGTGTACATAAAGATATACGCATATGTGTGTGTATGTGTGTGTGTTCCTTCTGTTTCTTTTCACGTACATCGGGCACATTGTTTCTGGATTATCTGAAACTAGAACTATTCCATTGCAAGGTGGCGTTGGGATTGTATACTCTAACCCAGTGGTCCATATGCAACGCGACGTAAAATAAAGTTAAATTGCACGATAGTGTAGTGTTGCGTTCATTCTACCTTTGAAATATTATGAAGAATGATCTGTCCACATGGCGTATTGCATTTAATTGGGGTTCAGGTTCGAGGCTTTACACCTTTCTCCAACTTTGGCCAAATAAAAATTCATGTTTGATCAGATGGAACTGTTGCAATTTACATGTTACGCCAGGTGATCTTTGGCACATGTACTCAGTCATTCTAAGATACAACCAACTTGGCATTATGATGTTAAGATGTTTTCTTCAAAAATAACATTAGGACTCAGCTTACCGTGAGATAAAATGACCAAGTGCTAGAGGTCATGGGTTCCATCCCCGGCCTAGTCCTAACAAAAACTTATAAAAATGGTACTAACAGCTGCCTCGCTTGGCGCGCAGCAATAAGAGATTAGTGTCAGGACTGGTCGGTCTGGCGTCAATTTAATGTGACTGGGTGGGACATAATGCTACATGTCTGCGGCATGACTCTCCAGTGCTCGACATCACTACAAACTACCACTCTGCAGACATTGTAGCGATATGAGTGAAATAAATTTAAAGCTACGTTAAAATTCCAAATTACACCTACACAAGAATTCGTTGCATTTTTTTGTTCAGTTTGTTTTAGAAATATTAAAACTAGACATTGCAAACATTCGGCGCAGACGACACGGGTTTAAGTGCAATAGACTATTCTAGAAATAGAAATGAACCAGTGAGCAATCTGTTTGCTTGTTTACATCAGGATCCTCTGTTTGCGTTGAAATGTAAATAATTCAACAGTGTTAGAGACCCTCTGGCAACAACCAGGTTAGAAATTATAAATCAATTAATGTAATTACTAAATTGTGTGCATTTTATTTATCACCAATGTTAATACTCATAAAAATAAATTGTGTAGTGACTACTTTCCTCCTGATCTGGATATTTTCCATAAGCACTGGATATAATAGGTCTGGTTGATCAGGGAATAATATAGATATGAGAGAGAAAAAACCTGGCAAACAGTGCATATCTGATGTGAAACCAACCCAAGCGCATTCGGGATATAACGATTCCTTTTTCAAATTCGCAAAAGCTGATTTCATAAACGAAACCAGCGGAAGAAAGCACATAAACCTCATCACTATACAGAATTTACATGATATTTGTTGTGGATAATTATGTGAAATAATAAATAAAACGAACAACGTTGAACGAGATGGAACATCGCTACCTTTTGATGCTCATACGTTGGAAATTGATAGAACAAAGGACCCCATTCAGCAACATAAGTAATTAAGTCAACGATGAAATCTTTACGGCATCAACAATTTTCCAATTACATTTTATATATATATATATTACGGACCTAATATCTTGGACACTTTTACATAAAAGGAAACTGATTGTTAAGACCATAAGGTTGAGAAACCTAACTAATGGCAGGAAGACGTGATATTTAGTAACTTGTAAATTCCTTGTTCCCGACGAACGCACAAAAGTCTATTTGAATGAAGAGACAGACAGAGAGACAGACACACTAATCAGGCGTTGATTGTGCGTCTGGAAAGATGCTCACCGGTTACCTCTTATGCACTGATTGTCTCAAAAAGAAGTGGGAACAGAACGTTTTTTTATATCATCTGTTATCACTTGCAGCATTTTGCGCATGTCAGTTTAACAACCTATGAATCTTGGTCTTTAGAGAATGTTTTTAAATCATTCCTATGATATACCATCTTTGATGAACAGTTATAAAATTAAATTGACAAACGATACACTTTTATCGTACCTATCCCACTACTTCAACGAAGAAAAGGCTATTTATATGAATCATTTAGCAACTTTATCGGATTCTTTCAATATTTAAAGGAGGTCGTAAACATTCTGACCGTTTTCACATGAGCACTGCGAACGGGCACTCTAGTAAGGGTTAATGCACGGTTTGGTTTTGTTGGTTTAACGGCTTTTGTTAATATGAATTGGTTTAAAGGGTGGATGGATGTGGTACAGACAAATATTGCGTATAGTACGTAATGAGTTTAAAGTTACATATTATTCACCTAAAGCACTGTTATTCAAATGTTCATGGAAATTCTGCTTTGCAGAAAATATATGTATATGGGCTAAAATAAACTGCATTGAGAGATTATTAAATAATTGCATTTTAATTTCTTTGTTGCATGAAGATTAAGCAAGCGTTACATTTTTCATATACGTTGGGCCTTGCGTACAATGCACGTCAAACATAAGGTTGCTAAGTAATGGAGGCTGCCTTTCAGTAAACCCGCTCCATCGACAGTCCTATTACGCACATGTTGAGAAGGCATTTCCTGCAAAACAAGAGTGTTAATAAAATTAAGAAAAATACAAATTTTAACAAAATTGTAAACTGATCAAGTAAGATATATCAGCAGTTACTTACTTTTGAAGATTGTACTTCGTTCAGTTCTGGTGGATGTCATGATTGTCACTAATCGTGAATGTTAAACGATGTATAGCGCAACATGCTTAATGACGGTATGACGTATATTCATGCATGTACATATCCATGTGCTTCTCTACATTGGATTATACTGTGTGTTGAATAGGACATGTATAGGGAAAGGGTTGACACTTATATGTACAATTACTTGTGTACTTATTATGGTGATTTAGTTATGTCTCTGTATTTGTGATAACTAGCTATTTATGTTTTTTGTGTATGGTATTTGAACACTGGATAAATAGTTGTTATCGTTGTACAATGTAGTAATTTCTAATGACACGAGGACTTTACCATGATACAAGGAGGCACCTTGATGTTGTTGTTGTTGTTGAGCTTAACGCCATTTTTCAGCACACGATAGGCTATTCATGGCGGCCAGTATTAATGGTGGAGGAAGAAACCGGGAAATCACCGGAAAGAAGGAAAGAACCACCGACCCACGAGAAGCTACTGGCAAGCTTTCTCACATATCCACATTCGCCGAATCCGAGACTCGAACACACGCAGACAGAGGTGAGATGGCAGTGATCCGTAACAGGCAGCGCTTTAGACCACTCGGCCACTCGGGGCCCCGCACCTTAATGTGGCTGGCGGTCTTCATAAGGGGAATTACTAGAACAAAGTCTTAGATTTCCTACATTTTGCCTTGAACCCATTATTATGATACCAAGACAATGGTTAGAGATATCAACTCAAAATTTATCAATTAATAAAGTTTAGAAAATAAAATTATCAATTATGGCATAATACATAGTTCAGCACATGCAAAAGGACCAGTGAGCAGACAATATGAATATTCCAGACTTTTCATTTGGTGGGAACGTCATAATGTATGGGACTAAAACTAAATCATTTTTATTTTTTTAAAGTGCATGGAGAATTGTGTTATTGAATTTTATTATTGTCTTCCTCACAAAATGTTGCTAATGGCAAAAGGACTTTGTGCCTTTTTTTAAGGAACCAGTGTCCAACTTGTTAAGAACTAACAATGATCCGTTTTATTTGCCAATAGTAGGTGCAGACAAAAAGCTCTTCTTCAAATTCTTCAAGTTTTATTTTAAAATCCTTTCCACTAAACGGATTATTATTTCACTACATATAGACTCCAACACTCTATTTACCTACCCGGTGTCAACTAAGCATTATGTATATACGGGGTGTAGTGCCGTATGTATATTGTGTATGTATTGTTTGGTGTATGAACTAAAAGTGAGTAAGCTGGCCAGCGAGAAGATTATAAGTTGAGGAGTAGCTGTTTATATATATATGATAGAGGCACAGTTTCATATTTAGAAGATATAATCTACTATATGTATTTAAAATTTTCGATTTGCAAATACCATCTTAAAATTTAACTTATAGTAAGTCTTTTCAGAGGAACTGTTCACCTTAATTTCAGTACTTTTAATCATAAGGATACAGCACATTTCAGCTTTATTTCCACATTAAATTCACATTCGTCTGCGTCGATTAGAATGGTGCCAATCAGTTGTTCTGACGGAAAATCAACCGTTCATGCGTGCGGAACTACGGACAGATTTAGAGCCTGCCAAAACTTAATTTTGCTAAATATAGCAGAAATGTAAACAGAGATGGTCTTACTGCAGATTTATTAAATGACGATACATTGTATTGATTTGGTGGTATGGGTAAAAAAAAATCACTTAACAACTCAAAATAAAATTCAATTATGGATTTGTACCGCAGACATCCTTGTTACACTAGATAAGATGTGTGTGTGTGAGAGATTAAATAAAACGGTACATTAGAATCCTAGTCGGCTGTATGTATATATGAGCAATTAAGTCAAGACAAAACTTGATGTTCTCCCAGACGCCGGAATAACAATATACTGAAATATTTGTAACCAAAACTTGTTGTCATTGATTGAAAGAGGCAAGCCAACTGTTGAGTAAAAACTTCAGGAGAAGTGTTGGATAGGAGTACCTACCATGTGAATGGATTTAGGTGTATATAATTCCCCATATGCAAAATAGGCCACTTCATAATTTTAAATTGAAGATGTGATGAAAATCGTAGAATCCGAGCTATTAACTCGGAATTCATATCACTTCATAATTGGGTAAGATGACAGCCTCTAGGGGAATACTGTAAGAGATCAATACATCATAATAAATACTAAAATTGGTTTTTCATGTTTCAAAAGTTAAAACAACAACCTAGACATCGTTAAAAGTCCCCTGGAGAAATAACTTCAAAAACTGACACGAGGGCATTTTCAAAATCATTAAAACTAATGAGGCAGTCAGACTATGAAAAACTTTAGGAAACGCTAATTAAAAATGTTCTACTTGTCATAAATGATGTCATAGAGATGAATCATGTTTAAAGTAGCAGTTGTTAATTAGGGTATAGAGCTATTTTGGGATTTGAACATGAAAACAACACGGTGGGTATCTAGACATAATGCCTATTTGTTTAAGAGCTTCGATGGAGTAGAAGTCAAGACAAAGGTAATTATCTTACAATATCACACAAAAGAAAATAAATACATGTGACATTTGATGAGTTAAAACACACACATATATACATACATACATACTTGTTAAAGCTTCGTTAAAAATCCAAATCACACACACATTCACACACAAATCGACACGAATTATTATATATAATTATTCTAACTAGAACGTCCTCAATTGAGTCCAAACCTGCAGAAATGTAAAGGTCTAAGTAAAAGAATAGAATCAGACAATGAGACAAAAAAGACAAAATAGCCACTATCATAATTGCCATATTATTTGTATTCTTTTGTTCCGAACATATATATATATATATATATATATATATATATATATATATATATATATATATATATATATATATATATATATATATATATATATATATATATATATATATAAAGAATACAAATCATATGGCGAATAACAACCCTCTCAAGCGTCAAGCGTACTGGATCCACCAAGGGATCACGTGTGTCAGGGATTAATTAAAATAGATGCAATAAACTGACGACGAACAGTACGAAACTAGTAACTAACTAGCCTAAGCGCTTTCGACTCTTAATGAGTCTTTTTCAAAGGCAAATACAAAACATAGTTACGACAAACAAATAAACACAAAAACGTTGTGTTTGTAAACCTCTACATTTCTGTCTTCACATGTGCTAAAACTATAAATACAACCAGCTTGTATAGACTAGTTGCGGAAACTGAAAACGTTGTATAATTCCCTAAAAGTCTACTAGCCAAAGCGACATCTATTTTTACTTTGTGTACATATGTAACGCAGATTATATCCCAAATATTTGATTCTATACCGGTTATTCTTATAGTAAAAATTGAAGGATAATAAGAAGATTTAGAAAATGTTAAATTCTACTAGTGCATAGTTTTCATTTTCTAGTCTTCTTGGTTTAGACCGCTTGGTTTCAATGTTCTAAGGCGGCGTATCCAGTATGATTCCTTTTCCTTCCTGGTTTCGGAACTCCAGCTGTGGTTGTTAGCAATAGCTGAAAGTGTGGCCAGGGGAGGAGAAGTGTTCTGCGACCGGGCTTCTGTACAGATTTTTTGTCATCCAATCAGATCTATAAAGGTTTATCTTTTTGTGTAGCTTTTCAGTTTCTCCCACGTAATGAAGGCCACAGATCTTACATGTGATGAGATAAATCACATTCTCTGTTTTGCACGTTTTGTTTGGACCATGTATGTTTAGTTTTTCTTTAGTCACTGTGCTAGTGAATGTCTTGGTCTCTATCATATGTTGACAGGTTTTGCATCTTTTATCGCCACAGGGTCCAGATTGACTAGGTTGGTTTTGACTAGCGATTGTTGCTAGCTTGGCCCTGACTAGGATGTCCTTTAGGTTTTTTGGTCTCCGGTAAGCTACTACAGGTTTGTTCGGAAGTATCAGGTTTAGTATGTCTGACGATTGCACGGTTGGCCAGTGGTTTGCGATGATTTTAGCTTGTCCTAAAACTCAACAACTTTGAATTTAATGAAGAAAACTACCTACAAATCAATGGAACTGCAATGGGTACTAAAATGGCCCCTTCGTATGCTAACATTTTCATGGGAAAACTTGAGGGAAAGCTCGCTCTTAGCATCGGTTGAGCGTACACCATACCAGTGGGTACGCTTTACCCATGATATAGAAATGAAGTGGCAGTATGGAAGAGAAAGTCTGGATGACTTCATATCAAAGGCAAACAACTTCCATCCTTCAATAAAATTCACGGCAGAAATTTCCAACTCAAACCATGTTTTCCTGGACACAACAACCAGACTGGTGGAAAACAAATTACACACAGACATCTACTCGAAACCAACCGACAAACACCAGTATCTTCTCCCAACCAGCTGTCATCCAAAACACTGCATTAAGAACATTCCATATAGCCAGGCACTGAGGATACGCAGAATTTGCTCCGACGATGAAAGATTCCTAGAAAGGTCTGAAGAGCTGGCTAAACATTTAATTTACCGAGGCTACGACAAAGACCTGATTGCGGAGGCAATCCAAAGAGCCAAACAAACAAACCGTGATGACCTACCTACTCAGATATGGACAGAAAGAAAAGGTTGATAGGATACCATTTATTCTGACCTATCACCCAGACAATCCCAAAGTAGGTAAAATCATCGCAAACCACTGGCCAACCGTACAATCGTCAGACATACTAAACCTAATACTTCCGAACAAACCTGTAGTAGCTTACCGGAGACCAAAAAACCTAAAGGACATCCTAGTCAGGGCCAAGCTAACCACAATCGCTAGTCAAAACCAACCTAGTCAATCTGGACCCTGTGGCGGTAAAAGATGCAAAACCTGTCAACATATGATAGAGACCAAGACATTCACTAGCACAGTGACTAAAGAAAAACTAAACATACATGGTCCAAACAAAACGTGCAAAACAGAGAATGTGATTTATCTCATCACATGTAAGATCTGTGGCCTTCAGTACGTGGGAGAAACTGAAAAGCTACACAAAAGGATAAACCTTCATAGATCTGATTGGATGACAAAAAATCTGTACAGAAGCCCGGTCGCAGAACACTTCTCCTCCCCTGGCCACACTTTCAGCTATTGCTAACAACCACAGCTGGAGTTCCGAAACCAGGAAGGAAAAGGAATCATACTGGATACGCCGCCTTAGAACATTGAAACCAAGCGGTCTAAACCAAGAAGACTAGAAAATGAAAACTATGTACTAGTAGAATTTAACATTTTCTAAATCTTCTTATTATCCTTCAATTTTTACTATAAGAATAACCAGTATAGAATCAAATATCCGGGATATAATCTGCGTTACATATGTACACAAAGTAAAAATAGATGTCGCTTTGGCTTGTAGACTTTTAGGGAATTATACAACGTTTTCAGTTTCCGCAACTAGTCTATACAAGCTGGTTGTATTTATAATTTTAGCACATGTGAAGACAGAAATGTAGAGGTTTACAAACACAACGTTTTTGTGTTTATTTGTTTGTCGTAACTATGTTTTGTATTTGCCTTTGAAAAAGACTCATTAAGAGTCGATAGCGCTTAGGCTAGTTAGTTACTAGTTTCGTTCTGTTCGTCGTCAGTTTATTGCATCTCTCTCTCTCTCTCTCTCTCTCTCTCTCTCTCTCTCTCTCTCTCTCTCTCTCTCTCTCTCTCTCTATATATATATATATATATATATATATATATATATATATATATATATATATATATATATATATATATATATATATATATATACACACACACACACGAGTAGTTTTCTTTCTAAGAGAAAAATGTTTACTGTGACAGATTTTTTGTTAAAAGAAGACAGTTAAAAAGTACTGAATCTTTACCCTGTCCATTGTGCTAATCTAAAAACAAGGTTTAGTTTGTTTTTGTCAGGGTTTGACTACACTTTTCAGCACATGATAAGCTGTTCATGGCGGCCAGAACATCCAGTGGAAGAAGAACTCGGGACGAATCACAGACCTACTGGAAGCTCTACTAGAAAAATTTATTATATATCTACTTTTGACGGGCCAGAAAAGAACCTCACGCGAACATACATGAGATGTATAAGTGATCTGTAAAAACGATCGCCTTAGATCACTTTGCCACCCTGGGCCCTTAAACGTACAGCGTAGAAAATATATCATAATCATAAAATAATTATGTTTCAAACGTCATGTTTGATTTTTATTAAAGGCTACTGTTAATGGCAATAAACTTCGCCTAGTGGGTGGATGTGCTACAGCAAAAGCCTGTTGTCAATGAAAACAGACTTTACCGAGTGGGTGGATATATTATAGCAGAAAGCTATTGGTAATGACAAGATTTTAATGAGTTAGTGAATGTGCTATAGCAAAAGATTATTAGCAATGACAAGATTTTAATGAGTTAGTGAATGTGCTATAGCAAAAAGCTATTGGCAATGACACGATTTTAATGAGTTAGTGAATGTGCTATAGCAAAAAGCTATTGGCAATGACACGATTTTAATGAGTTAGTGAATGTGCTATAGCAAAAAGCTATTGGCAATGACAAGATTTTAATGAGTTAGTGAATGTGCTATAGCAAAAAGCTATTGGCAATGACAAGATTTTAATGAGTTAGTGAATGTGCTATAGCAAAAAGCTATTGGCAATGACACGATTTTAATGAGTTAGTGAATGTGCTATAGCAAAACGCTATTGGCAATGACACGATTTTAATGAGTTAGTGAATGTGCTATAGCAAAAGGTTATTGGTAATATCAGCAGACTTCACATGGTGGGCAAATGCTACATTATAGCAAAATATCTTGTCAAGAACCTAACAAGTGGAAAGTGCGACATTGTTTAATTACAAACTGTCACAGGAATACACAGGTACAACGTGTTTTGGGGACAATGTATAAGTCATTTTTTTGTCGTTACAGTTTACAAAAAACGTAGTATATTTTAATTACAACTAATGGCAAGACCGCTAATACCAAAGTGTACCTGCGCACTCTCACGCGAAAGGGAAGTTGGTGTGCTACACGGCGAGACATCTAATTATTTCAGTTTTCCTTTTAACAGGTTCTGAAAATTGGTCAGTTTTGTACCGTTCTTGTTTGCCTTTTCAAGGTTTTGAGATGAGCCTGACAAGATTGTAGTAGCATTATAGCACGCTGGTATTGCTCAGAACCATACCGATTTAATGCTATTAAGCAAAATTGGTGCAGATAATCATCACCATTTCGTTTTTGTGATGTTTAACGCAAAGAATTGAACATATATGCTAATGTTGCCATTTAATGACGCTAATCCTTTCATATCAATGCTGAAAACTCATTTTCTTATGCATGTACCCACTACGATATATAGGTCAGTAACGAGGTCATGTTTGGAAACACTATCATACCATCGCTAATAATTTACGTCTAACTGAATGTTGGTATTTTATGACTATTCTTCCACATGTAATTCTGTGCGTCGTAATGCTGACAACGATTTATTTCATTTATATGATGCATTTAAACTTTACATCTTAATTAAAATGCTATTTTTATTACAAAGCTCCATTTGTTTTATTGTCAGCATCTTCCATTGATAGGCCTAATTGAAATGTGCTTTAGGTCTTTCCAAACATAAATTTAAGTACCGGTATCATGGTAATGTTAATAAAAAGTCCTTAGTTTTACAGTTAATCAATAGGCTGGGCATGCGCGTTGAGTAATGTCTCGTTATGGCTAGGAAAGGGGATCTAAAAAAGTACTGTCTTTTGAGATTTTCTAAAGCGGTTTACCGCACCTGCGTACTCCGAATAGCCCTTTTTTTGAGAAACCGCGATAATCGGGCGGGTCGTTGTTGTAATGAACGCAAAATCAGCATAAATTGTAAAACTTTTGATGATACAATGTATCGCATGCCCAGCAGTTAAAAATTATAGTAGCAACGAATAACTTGATACAATATGTTTATGAAACATATTCCTGTTCAGAAAGGGTTATGTTCAGAAGTCAGACTCACCTCAAAACCTTGAAAAGGGACAGAAAGAACTGTAATAAACAAAAAAATAGGCAGTTTTTAAAACCCGTTAGGAAGAAAAATGCCTACCAATTTGGCGTTGCCTTGCCGTGCAGATCACCATTTTCCGTTTACTATGACTTCGTTGGTACACTGCGAACAGATGTCAACACAGACAATTGGGTCACCGTCCTTCCTTGCACGAGTGACACCTGGCCGTCTATGTATTTCAAAAGACGTCTAGTGTTTTGGCAGGAATATCGTTATCCTGTTTTCCCGAGGGAATTACTTACCATATCCAGTGAGTCATTATGGTAAACTGTATCTACCGAGTCCTTTCTCATTTATTCCATTGTGTAATTTACCGGTTTCCTACCATAAATACTGCCGTTGCAGTCACAACACCGATGTACACCACTAGTTTTATTAAAGTGCTCCATTTACGACAGGGACAGTGATGCGGATTGGGTCTGAGTACGCTACTCATTGACTAGGGCATTTTAGAAAAACACTAACACTTTTTCTCCGGGACGTTTGCTCCTAACACTGGACTAATTATTTCGTGCTAAGGAATATTTCCCATTGCACCGAATTCCAATAATCAAACATGTAATCACACAAACCTACAAAATGCTCAAGCTAAATCCGCATCACCTTAATTTTATTACAATATATATATATATATATATATATATATATATATATATATATATATATATATATATATATATATATATATATATATATATATTGCCATCCAATTGACTTACACGTAAAACTCCACAATAAACAATCAAGTTATGAGATAAGTGAACAAATAACGTCAAACATTATTTTTCAAATAAAGCCAAGAGGTCGGTCCCGATCATTTTTGGTACAGATAGATTTCTTTATAATAGAGTAGATTAGCTGAAAAGTTTGTAATAATTCAGATACAAGTATCAGTGGCTTTACTTATAGATCTCTTCAGTGTTCCCTGACAAAATATAAGGTCTCTTTATGTACAAGAGATTTTGAAAAAGCATATCAAAGGTTTTGCCGCCTGAATGGTTTGATGCAAAGAATAAGGAAAAATGGTTAAGATGGCCGTTATCTTTAAGCAATTTCGTGTGCAATTAATAATAAAATTAGTATGATAAATCTGATTTTTTATTTTTTGTAAGGTTAATAATTGTTGGGAATAAATGACATTGTTTAAGACATAAGAATATATCAATCAATAATATTAGTTAATATATTTTTTACGATACTCTGAATTGATTGTTGAAGCAAAACAACTTGTTAAGCTTCTCATATACATATATATATATATATATATATATATATATATATATATATATATATATATATATATATATATATATATATATATGATGGAATTAATGGGTCAGAATTATAGTTATCATGTAACTGCTTTAAGATATCAATTCAGTTCTTTGAAATACGCCGGCTTAAGACAAAATAACAGTTAACTTCTGTTTAAAAGCAATTTATTTGTGCAATATACGTGTTACATCATTGTCCAGGTAATGCCTGACCAGTATTTGTAAAAGAGAAATAATTGATGAATGCGGAAGGATTAAGTATTAAAGAATTAATATGGCTGAAAACTTTATATCTCGAAGTAATGACTGTACCTTGCAACAGAAGAACTCAATGGGTGTTTCACTCGTAGCCCATTTCACGACAGAACATATCTTAAGATAATACATAATTATCTACCAGACGCCATGGCATGTATATTATGGGATGCCATGGCACGTGTATTATGGTATGCCATAGCTTGTGTATTATGTGATGCCATTTCATGCATATTAGGAGACGTTGTTGCATGCATATTATGGGATCTCAGGGCAAATATATTATGGAAAATACCTTGTAATGATATCAATCATTGTATGTCAAAACAACATACTACCTGAACATAATCCAATGCTGGTCCAAATACAAATAAATCATTGGTAAAAGCAGATACTAAACACGATCTTTTGTATATAAATGAACCGTGGTTACAATTAATTTAGTGTTAGTTTAGCTCAACAACAACTAATTCAAAGTATATATATTGCTGGAAAATCGAATGTTTATTTCAGAGATTATTAAATTCGAGGCCCGGTTGCATCTAAAGGCAGTGGCATTGTGAACTCGAATATTAACACAATTGCTTCCTAAATAACTCAAGATATTCCATAGTTTTCCCTAATGATAGGAAGTTATTGATCAAACCGAACAGTTATATCAACACCATGGTTTCGCTTCATGCACAATTTAATAATACAACAGCAAGGCATGGAAAAAAGTGAACAAACCAGACTGGGACTAGACTATTTGTTCTAGGTTTTTAAGAGTTAGCGAGTAGTTGTAAACCCCAACAACGGAAGAAGAAAAAGTCAATCGTTTTATCCAAGGTCTTTTCTGTGTAACATGTGCAAATCTTCAAATTTATGCGTATTTAACGACCGTGATTATTTCTTTACTTAACTGAAACGTCTGAGACATACCCTGATTGGTGATTGCTCTTGGCATTTTTAAACTGACTTTTTAGTATCCTAAAAGCCGTTTCCCTTAGGGTTGCATGACCTTGGTGCGTGCTGCGCTAGACAAAGCTATATGAAAAATCTTGAATAATTCTGAATTAGAAAACTCTATATATTTAAAGTTGTAAAGTTATATGCATTCCAAATAAATAAACAAGTTTATTTCAGTAGATTTACAAATCCAGCTTTACAATTATTTCTATGTTGGAAAATTGTTTTAAGGAAGAGGAACTATACATGAAGCATACCCCTATAGTATGTAGCATAAATATGTACAGTGCATACGGTGAGAAGACACTTCCTTGTCGGAATGGGCGGTAACGAATACAATACAGTAATGAGGAATGGAGGAATGCTTAATGTTGTTGTGATGCATAATGCCATTTTTCAGCACACGATAGGCTATAATGGCGGCCAGTATTAATGGTGGAGGAAGAAACCGGGTAATCCGCGGAAAGAACCACCGACCCACGAGAAGCTACTGGCAAGCTTTCTCACATACCCACATTCGCCGAATCTTAGACTCGAACTCGCGCAGACAGAGGTGAGATGGCAGTGATCCGTAAGGTTAATATTTGTTGGGAATTATTGACATTGTTTAAGACTTAAGAATATATCAAGCAATAATATTAGTTAATATATTTTTACGATACTCTGAATTGATTGTTGAAGCAAAACAGCTTGTTAAGCTTCTCATATATATATATATATATATATATATATATATATATATATATATATATATATATATATATATATATATATATATATATATATATAGATGCAATAAACAGACGACGAACAGTACGAAACTAGTAACTAACTAGCCTAAGCGCTATCGACTCTTACTGAGTCTATGTCAACGGCAAATACCAAACATATATACGCCAAACACATAAACACAAACACGGTGTGTTTGTAAACCTCTACATGGCTGTCTCCATCTGTGTTAAAACTATAAATACAACCAGCTTGTATAGACTAGTTGCGGAAACTGAAAAGTTTATTGCATCTATTTTAATCAATCCCTGACACACGTGATCCCTTGGTGGATCTAGAACGCTTGAAAGGGTTGCTATTCGCCATATGATTTGTATTCTATATATATATATATATATATATATATATATATATATATATATATATATATATATATATATATATATATCCCTGAATATGCCGCTGGAAAATGGTCATTGTCCACCTACATTGAAATTAAATGTCAAAACAGTTAGGTTCACAAATCTGTACATTGGTTGCATTTCTGGAAAGCTGCAAGGACAAATACGCAGTGCCGGATTACCAAATAGGCAGAGTGGGCACCGGCCTATTTGTCCCACTCCTTTCCTTAAAATTGTTAGTTGGTAAAATTAAAAACGTATTAGGAGATAATTTGCGAGGAGGGTGGGGCGAGCCTTCGACTGCTTAGGGACTTCCACAGGGTTTAATTCGGCACTGCCAATATGTTCATGTTAGAATCCTGGATCGAAGTGTCCATTACATGCATAGCAGTTGACCATAAAACACTGTACAATGTCTGCGTTAGAGTATAAACTATATAAAATACATGCATAGACGAATTTTCATCGGTTACCCCGAAAGTGTCTATTATGAACAGGCGTCAACTGAGGCTGGTTGCAATCTATTCTGAGGTAGATGAATTCCGAAATATTATATTTTATTGTACCTTTGTGGAGAAAAAAAATAAAGAATTATTAAAAGAAATTTGTTCCATCATTGATTTTTAGTCTGAGTGCAAGACAAAGAGGTCAAGGTTGCTGGTGCATGGTGGTTATAAGAAAATTTCCAAACCTGGTGGCAAGATTTAAATTCCTTTTGGGCGAATGTTTAAAACCTCTCTGACTTATTGCATAGGTACTGCTTCAAAATTTTATTCCTATATATAAATATGTATCCATAAACGAAACTTACCAATAAATTTTACTAAAGTTTGCATTTCTTCTGGGTTCTTTTTATTGCCAAAACCCCTTTCCCGCAAAATTGTTATAGTAAACTTTGAATTTTGAAACGGTAGGGTTAGTGTACAGGACACAACGTGGTATGGTTTCATGAAAGCAGCGCCATTGTGCCGCAGAAATATAGTGATCTTCGTTATAAAGCTGAGCTCGAATACATTTTTGATTTATCGAACTTTAATCAATAGATACATCTATGTACATAATTTGGAAAAAACATATTACGACAATAATAAAACATCATCGTCGTCGTCATGGCCACACAGCGTCACACTATCTTCTATCTTCCTTAACTTTCATAACTGATTATTTTTAGGCCCAATTAAATACATGCGCTAATATGACGACGTCCTTTTTTGTTGCTGACTCAGGTGTACAATATCAAAGAATTCTCAGTAGAATTCGTATTGCTTATTTTAATAATAAAATAAATTGACAAAATGTCATCGAACGCCGCGTTTTTTTGGGGTTCCAGACGGATATTTCATCAGAAATGAGAATCTTTTGGGATTCCAGCAAGAAATTTCAACATTAATAAGACTTATAAAATGGTAAACTCAACATGACAGTCATGGGAGAAAGCCGCAGTCACGCTCCTATTTCCGACTCAGAAATTCTGGTCTCCGATGATCAGACTATTTGTCTTCATTGATGTGTTGTAAAGGGTATATCATAGTTCCACTTGATATATATATATATATATATATATATATATATATATATATATATATATATATATATATATATATATATATATATATATATATATATATATATCGAATAGCTAGCTGATCAATATACTAATATAAGCTTGCTGCACTAAAGTAAGATCATATATTATCTGCCTACCCTGCCTGCCTGCCAACCATTTACATACACAATATTTTACACACACACACACACACACACACACACACACACACACACACACACACACACACACATCACCATATCGACTCCATTGCAGCAGTCCGTACCGACATCGAAGATGTCCAAAGGGGCCAAATTACGGACCAGTTTTAAGGCTACCATGAACACAAAGGCTACTCCAGTCCGTGCTAGACAGTGCTCTCTGCTCACTTTCGTACACAAGGAGGTCGTACTGGGAAGGATAAAATCGTCGTCCATCATGTCAATTCTTGATGCTTGGAGATCACCTTTAGAAGGTGATCTAAATCACTCAAGCTACTTGACTTATCAACATCCAAATACAGTAGATCAGAAAGAAGTGGGTAAAGTTTATCATAGCGGTAAAGCTAAGTTAGAAAAGATCACATTTAATAAAGAAACTATCTTCAAGCTGGTCTATATATCAGCCAGCCGTGCAGAAGTGGCATTGTTTGCTAATGAATACGAAGAGTTGATCCTTACGGATATATATATATATATATATATATATATATATATATATATATATATATATATATATATATATATATATATATATATATATATATATATATATATATAACTTGAGGAGCGGATGGAAAAGTTTACGAACAAGGGCACATGGTGGCGGCAAATGTGGTTGATATGAGATAAAGCTATTCAGTTCACAGTACTGCCTGTTCCCACGTTGGTTTCCAAAAGGGCAGTGGTCAACGAAAGAAAGAATGAATCTAACGCTTTAAATAGGTCATCGTTTCTGCCCTCTATCCTCCTGATGACCATCACCCTGAGCATAATTAGAAGTACAGTATTGCTGCATATCATAGAAGGTTACAATTTGACAATCTTAAAGGTTACGATGAAGGTATCAGATATTTACAAAGTTTTAGATCCTTAACACTATTATTTGATGAACCAGGCGTTTTGCCATATACGCAGTTCTGAAAGTGTGCCGAACGATACCGTAAACCTTTTGCTATTGACCGAAGATGACAGACAGCTCTTTGTATCCATCACAGACCTTTCTTGCAGCGTATATGGCTGTAAAATAAACGTCGAAAGCATTCATGCTGCATAAGCCTACACGCATTGTCTCGATCTGACCTTCTCGAGACTCGCGTCAAAGACTTCCGCAGTATAGGCACAAAGTCAGCGAGACCCTGGAGAAGAATAAGCTTTAGTTTCAGCACTTTTTTCATCAGATGGCAGTACCATCGTTATTTATGATGATCTTGAGGCTCCTAACGCGCATGTGAAAAAGAGATATTGATCCCACGTACAGAGATATCTTTGAGACCTCCTCATACTGCTTTCAGTGGACGTGACGCAGAAACTAACCCTTCCACGTAATATACAGAGAACAGGACACCGAGGTCCAACTGAGCAAAAGCCCAGAGAAAGAAATTATAAGCCTCTGAGAGGAATTACCCCACCTTCGTCTGCTGATGATTATGCCCACTTACACCTCGGCGTTTGAAGGGCTGAGGTCTGTCACATCTGCCAAGATCACTTGAGTGATGATCGGGTAAGAGGTCACTGATACATCACCGGATGATACCGCGGAGCTGCCCATAACAACTTAACCTCAAGCTATGACAAAGCCCCCTCCCCAAAATAATGTTGTCTTTATCTCCAAAACCAGAGGAGGTCATCCGCTGAGGGAAGTCCTAGGATTCAATGACAGTCAACAGTGAGATTTCAGCAAGATGGAACATAAATGATCTCTTCACTCGGCCAGCTTTAGTTTATAACAGCTACCAGTATCTAACTTAAAGCCTGGACAAACTGGTTACCTTCTTTCTTATCCAGAAAGATTTCCACATCAATCATTCATATACAATATACACTGTATCTCTTTTGATCGCCATCAGTGTATATCTGTACAAATATATGAATGGTTGGGACCAGTTTGAGGAGTCTAAGATAAATCCCATTTAGACTTGAGACATTAGCTATACAAGCATATCTTCTGATAACAATTAGCACGCCCAGAAAGTATGGTACACCTTTGCCGCTAAGACAATGGGATACTATTGCTACATTTGCCTCAAGACATACCTGTTCCTTCAAGCCGATTTTTTGAGGCCCCTCATGACACCTCCCTTAATACACATCTGGCATAGACCATCCCCATTAACTTATCACCCCTAATATAAGCTCTCACGTCCTTCACGAAGCCAGTGGATCTGAGTTCGAGCGACTGACAGACATAATTATGAACATACGACCTCTCCAAGCACACCACCAGAATCGTCTGCATGGATTCTCTAACCTTTTCGAATGGGACATGATGTAGAGCCTACCATCAGGTGACTTTCTCTGGGCCAACACATAACAGATTGATTTAATTAGCATGGCCCCACACATTTCCCCAAGGGATACATACCAGAGCTATACTTGGATTATCTGGAAGAGGTGCATGATAGTCATACTAGATTTCATCTAGTCACCGAGTTATGATCTCATTATTATTTCAAAGGAGTGACTATCCTCCAGCCAGCATGGTCTGGTGAACACAAAGCAAGTACCCAACCGGCTGAAAAGGAACGATACGTCATTAACTACCAAAAGCTACAACTCTACACCAGACTTGGCTGGCGCATCATAAAGATTTATATTGCACTAGGGTTGACAAAAGCCCATTGATGGCAAAACGCATGTCTTTGACAAGACTATGGAAAATCGGCGAAAGCTCGGCCGCGTTGATCTCGTACGGCCTGAGGGTCAAGAAGACAATCTACGAACGCCTAATTGCTTACCAAGTCTTTCGGAACCTATGATCTCCGAGAATAGCCTCGTGGCGGTACATTCCACTAAAGCCAGACTCAGTCTTAAAGGTCCCATCTATAAAGGCCAAGCTGTTCTTAACATATGGAAATATTTGAACTATGATTTTTATAGCAACCATATAAAGACGCGTTACGGTGCCACTGCCCAGCTACTCTACACCGATTTTGAAGGTGTGCTACTGGAGACAAAGAATGATGACATCGTTAAGGACATTGTCGAAGGACGCACATCTATGCGATACTTAAAAGGTGGTCGTAAGAACGTTTAAAGACGAAATTCCTATCACTGAGTTTATAAGCTTACGTCCTAAAACCTCTTACATTATGAGGGCTGCGTAGAGTCCCAGATAGTCACTGGCGTAGCATGATCGATGGTTAACAATGATATATGGAATAAGCTATATCTCATTAGCTTATGAAAAGAAGATAGTTCCGTCACTACAACGCTGCCATACCTATAGATATAGACCAGACTCGAAAAAACAAACAAAATGGACACGAGCCAACGGGGTCACAATCAGTCTATGACCACGTCCAAACGATTTTGAAGGTTGACATATTTTGAAGAGTTTGTGAACTCCTTACTCGAGACTTAAGCATTTGTGGATAAGGTGGCATACACCCATGCCGTCTTGCTGACGATACACTATCGGCAGAGGAGGCTCTTCTTTTGGAGATTGCTCTTTTGTGTAGCCACCATATCTGCAGTATGCTGACAGTGCCATACTATACATCAAAACCATATGCTCCGCCCGAATATCCGTATTCCAGAAGGACCAGATATCTTGTCTCTGCTTGTTTGATAGATACTCGGAAGACATGGTGCACAGCTTGAGAACTACAATTAACTCGATTGCAATTATCTCGCAGAACCACGGGATTCAATGGTTGGTTTTCCGAGCAATGTCTTGCCGTTAACTCTACTTCCAGTTTTATGGCGATCAATTAACTCTTCTGCTCACCTACTCGATCCTCTTTCAAAGAAAAAGGTGACAGGCAGCCTGCGGCCACGTATCTATCGAGATGTTGAATCGCGATATGACACCCGGTGCGCTTCTGTCGATTAGAATCAAGCCATTTATAGTCATATGCACCATACCAATAGACACTAACATTAATTGTGTAGGTGCATTCCACCCGAATTACCGGGTTAAATTTGCAGGCAATGTCGGGAACCATAAGACCTCCGGCGAAAAACTCTTCTCTGAGTAGCCGTCGCCCCCACCACGACCCACATTCCAGTATAGAGACGCTAGGCAACCTCGCAGTCTTCCAGGCCGACGGCACGCTGAGCGATGGTGGCAAGTCATATGGCATAATGACCGACAGAAGCATACCTTAAACTCGTCCTCCAACAGCACAACCCAATTTCGATAGTATCAAATGTCGCATAGCGGCTGATCGATGCATCGTGTCTGGAATTTTCGGGTGTTGATAAAAATATTTATGGATTTGAATCCACAGATTTGCATTTTTATCAAACCCCAAATGAATGTTGTAGAAAAATTTAAATAAAGTGAAGTAAATGCATCGTGGAAAAAGACGGGGTTTTAATCATGTTTATTTATACAATATGCCGTTCCAGTAAATATCTCTTTTTCAGATTGTTACTTTGGTGTAATCGTAATATTGGGTATATGATTTCTCTTTAAAGCATTACATGAGCCAATATACATTTTACTTCATTTCCTTTGGGAAAAATTTTTTGTTTTTTTAATAAATTTTCCCCCAACTGACCCCATTGCTTTCCCCCCTTTTTTTATTCCCCCCGAAAAGGGGGAAGCTCCCTTTTTTTTCCAGAGTTTAAATCTTCCATCCTCAGGGGGGGGGGGGGAACAATTTCAATTTTTCCTACGGGAACATTAAAGGGAAACCCCAAGTTAATTCCTTTTTTAAATCCCCCAAACATTTTGAAAAATTACCCCGGGCCCAATTTTAACAAAAAAACCCCAAAAATTACAAAAAAAACCATAAACCAAACTGCATAATATCTTCCGGTACACAAATCCATCCTTTTTCCTAGAAGCTAAACATTCTTTTTTTTGGCACAAACTCAGACCCCGTTTTTCCCCAAATCAACCCCAAATTTTTTCACTTCCCGACCACCCCATAACCCAAGATCTAAACCAAGCCTCCCCTTTTTTTTCGGGGGTTAAAAGTCTAAAAAAATCCAGAGCCTCCTAACTTTAGATTTTGTATGATGTATGTAAGTATGTATTTATTTTATGTATGTATGTATGAAAGTATTATGTATGTAAGATGAAGGTATGTATGTATGTATGTATGTATGTTTTGTATGTAGAAGTATGTATGAATGAAATTTTTTAAAGAAAAAACATTTCCCTTAAAAGGGAAAGAAAGGAAAAAACCTGTAGCACTAAGGGGGGACAACCCCCAAGCGGGTTAAACTTGATAAAATCATTTTGCTTCTGAAATCAAAAGGCAAAAAACAAACCTTTTTGAACAAATTTTAAACTTCTCCAATAAAAGTACCATCATGACTTTTTGATTCCCTTTTCACATTGAACGCCTTGCAAAATCTTGAAATTGACAAGCCAAATCCATATCTTCCAGGAACACGATGTGCTCAAACAATGTGGAAAAAAGGTATTCTATATCGTTGGTAACCTAGTCACACTGGAAATGAGTTATGAAAAGGCACTATTAAGCAGCCAAAACTGTCCCGTATTCGTCTGTTTCCGAATGGAATATTTCCCATACTGATATTAAGTATTATAAAAAACACTTTAATTAAACATGATTGAAAAAGTAAAAAAAAACAAAAAACACCACAGCCCATCACAAAAGTGTAGCCCACATACTGTCTCGGCATGTTTTTTTTTTAAAAGGGGTGTCGACTTACACCATTTCGGGCTTTGAGTTTTCTTAATTTTAAATAAAAAAGGGAGACTTTACCGAAAAAGGTTTAACAGGGATAATTTTTAACGCATGAAAATCTCGCGAAGTAATTATGTGTTTTTTACTTAGACATTACTTTGTCTAGCTAAAAGGTCCTACTACAAATGAAAAAAAAAAGAAAACGAGATCCAAGTAGACGTGAGGCCACATGGGTGCATCGCCCTAAGAAAGCAGCGGGGGAGGGTGAACCCTAAAAAATTTTTCCCCCCTTTGTAAAATTTAACCGGGAAAAAAGGGTTCCCCTAAAAGGGGCCTGAAAAAAGGGTCAATAACCCTAAATCAAAAATTACTTTTTATTTTAAACCGAACGGAGGGTTAAAAACCGCAAAAATAAACCACATGGGTTACTTATTTTTTTATACTATTATTGATTTTTTTATCCAAATTTTATTGAACATTTTCCCTTTTTAAAAACTCGAGAAAAAATTTTTGTAGATTTTCACCCTCCCTGCTCCCTTTGACTTTTTTCCCCTAAACTTTGTCGGGGCCTTAAAATCGGGACATTAAAAAAAGATTTGGGTTTTTAAACAATATACATTCATAAAAGTTTACCCCTGACTTTGTCAGGGGGAAAAAAACCCAAAATTTTTTTTTAACTAACCAATCGGGGATCGTTTAAAAAAAATTTTAATATATAACTCCCCCCCCCGCGCGGGCCACAATATTCCCAATCTTGTTTGGGAAAAATTTTTAAAATTCATTCTTGCAAAAAAAGGGTTTTTATTAAAACCGCAGGTAGACTTGATTTTTTGGCTAAATTTACAACCCACCACCCGAGGGGATTGGAAACTAAAAATAAAAATTTATATACCCCCTGCTGAGCCTAAAAAGACTTAAAGGGGTTAAAAAAGGTAGCAAATTATCAATTAAAACGAAAACAAAATTTCATTGAAAAAATTGGGGGGGTTTTTACAAAAACCCAATATTGGGTTTGAGAAAAGACGAATGTTCCATAGGGAACTTTAATTTTTATTTGAAATTGCTGGGGTGGAAAAAAATTTTTCCGGAATTACAATTCTTCTAAAGTTTTTCATAAAATAAAAATCACAAACTGTTTTTTTTAACTTCTCGGAGCCCAAATGGGGAAATATAAATTTTGGGAACTGTTCATCTTTTTCTTCCTTAAAAATTTCATAAATACTGCCCCTTAAAACCCCCGCTTATAATTTCCCACGTTTGATTTGGTCCCCCTTCATTAACTATAAAAAGCAAGAAACAAATCTGCCGGCACATTTATATTTTTTTCCTCGGTCAACAAAAACCTTTATTTAAAGTTTCAAACGTCTGCAAAACAACTTGTTTTTAAATTTTCCCTTTTTTAAAATTTTTTGTTTTTTTTAAATCACTTTAAAAAAAAAAAAAAATTTGATGCGGAAAAAATTTTTTAAAAAGATTTTAAACATGTTTTTTTCGTGTTAAATTTTAATGGGTTTTTGATAATGGTTTTTTGCTAAACATCAAGTGCCCGATATTTTTTGCTAAACCACCAAACTTTGAATGAAACTATAAAAAAAATTTGATGTACAAAATTACAAAACCATTTGTGTAGTGCTCCCCATAAATGGAATTTGGGTTTCTATATTCTTGAAGTTTTTATAAATTTTTTAACATTTTAAAATTGAAGTCGGTCTCTTTGGTTCTGGGGGAACTTAATAATCGGCGCACTTCAGGCCCAAACCCTAGTACTGACCCTAATCAATTTTCTGATAAAAACTACAGAAAAATTCGGGAAAAAAATTTTTTTCAATCACTGACGATAATGTTGGTTTTGGGAAAACAGAAATTTGGTAAAGGAACTTTTCCCCGGGTTTTAAAAAAAATTTTTTTCCCTGCGCGGGAAAATTCCCCATTAATTCTGTTCAAACTGATAACTCCCTTTTTGGGAAACAAAAAAATTTGGCCCAACGGGTTTTTCCCATAAAAATTTTTTTTTATTTGCGAAACAATAAATTTAAATTTGGGTTTTTGCCCCAAATGGTTTTGATCTAATTTTGGGGCCAGCTATAAAAAACCCACTTAACTGACTAATGCTACCCTTTTTTTACGGGAAATTTTGCATTTTAAATTAACGCAAAATTTCCAGGTTTGGGTCGAACTTTTCGAAAACATAGAAATTTTTTAAGGGTTTTTGAAAATTAGGGGAACAAACTGCTGAAACAACTCCCCCACTCAGTGTTTACATTAGTTATTATTTTTGTTTAATTCTCCATTTATTTTGTCAGCAAAATTTAACAAACAATTTTGAATGTTTTAAATCATTTTTTTTAATTTAAACGTTAAAAACTCCTCACAGATTTTTTTACCCACTGAGATACGGGAAATAAACCAGATAGTTAAAGAAATGTTGTTTTGCTTTTGTGAAAATTTTTAACTTTAAAACCCCCGAAATTTTTCTTTCTACATGTATTATTTTTTTAAAGAAAAAATTTTAAAAATCCCTTGCTATGGGTTTTTTGAAGTTGAAACAAAAATTTTTTAAATTGCTGGGTTTTGTCATCGTTAATGTTATAAAATAACCCCGGACCCAAGCAACAAAAGCAGAAACGAATACACAATTAATCAATAACAAACCATACCAACAAATTTTTTTAAATTTTTACTGTATAATGGCCCAAATGGTATTTTTTAGTTTGGTCAGGCATTCACATGCTTAAAATATACCTGGACGTTAAAACGTCGATAGTTTTTTTTTGACCCAAATTATACAAAGATTTTAAAGGGTATTTTAATTTTGATTTACAAATTCCAAATACCACCAATAACCAACAAAACCCGAAATGTTTATCAACATTCCAGCGTAAATTTTTCTGGGAATTTTTTAAAAAATTTTAAAAACGGATAAAATTTCCTAAAAATTTACCTGTTGTGGAGAGTTAGTGTATTTTATAAAATCTACACCGCTAAGTAGGGAAAAATCCAATATATACCAGCGTTTTTTGCTGAAAATTTTAAAGGGTTTAAAAATTTTCTGGCCCCAAGTACCAGACCCAGAAGAAACAGTATACAAAATTTTTTTTTAATCTATCGTGAGGAAATTTAATCAGGCTATTTTTTTAAAACAATATCAGGAATTCCAACAATAATACCCTTTAAATTTTTGTTTTAATACGTAATTTTTTAATTAACTTTTTTGGTGGTTTTCCCAAAAAAATTCAAAAATTAAATTCTTTTTAAAGTTTTCGCGAAAACTAAAAAAAGAAATTCACTGCCGGGGTAAATTCATTTTCGATGTTTTTATTCCATTAAGATTGGAGCCCTGTTAACATCGACGTATTTTTTTTTTGAAATCTCTTTTAACTGCAGTTGGTTTTTCCAAATTCATTTAATTTTATTTTTTTTTCCATAAAAACCTTCCCCTTAAAAAACCCCGCCTTTTTTTTAAAAAAAATTCTTTAAAAATTGTTTCCCGGGAATCCGTATTTTACCCTATCAGTAAAATTTTACAAATTTTAACTAAACTCCCTTATTTTGCTTTAATCGCCCTTTGTTGTCCTGAAAAAAAACCCAAATTTAAAATTTTGATCCCCTTTTTTAAAATTTAATAAACCCACAATCTCTTTTTCTAATTTTGATAAAGGGGTTGAAATATTTTAAAGAAAAAATAAAACCTTTTTGGTTGATTTTTACCACAAAGCAATCTTCCTTAAAAAACTACCTTTAAAATTTACTGAGGCCAAATTTAAAAAATGTGGCACCCATGGTATTTTTCAGGGCACGACTTATATTTTTTTTTTCCCTTTGGGGAACCATGGATATAGAAACAATAAAACTAAGAAACTTCTCGCCCACATATTTGGAGGGTTAAATTTTTGTTGGGAACGTTGAAAAACCAATTGGTGCAGTACTATTACGACATAATAAATAATTCTTTTGGGGGCGCAAATCCATATAATCAAAAAAAATAATTCCACGTGGATCAATTCCCTACACCACCTAATGGGTCCCTTTGTCCAGAGTTTTTACCCAAATTTTTATAATCCCCTGTTTCAGTATTTTTGGTGTTTTGGTAATGATGCGAAAGAAAACACCTCAAAAATTTTTTTTTTTAAATTTTTAAAAAACATCATCGGAAAATAAAAAATTAACATAGGCAAAATTAGTAAACTGTCCCTGGAAGTCTTAGACCTTTCCGTACCAAAGAGGGGTGGGGCCCTGGTAATCTGAGACCTTTTCCCCTTTTTTTTTAAAGTTCTTTTATTTTCCCCGTCCGGGCGCTTTCTTTAAGCCATTTCAACGGCTGTTCCAAAAGGGGCCTAAAGAAAACTGCTTTTTTCAACAAACTGGGGGTGCAGCGGCTAAAAATGCTGGTAAAGCGCGAAAAGGGAAATATACCACCCCGTTATAAAAGTAAACCTTAAAGCTGCCCCCAAAAAAAATTTAAAATTTTTCAACCCTTTTTTTGAGTTTTTTTTCTTTTTTAAAATTTTTGAATTGGGCGATCACTTTTTTTTTTTTAAAAAATAAATTTTTTTGAAAACCAAATCAAGTGTTTTTTTTTTTTAAAGATATTGTTTTTTCCCATTATTATTTTTTATTCTGATTTTTGTCTTTTGAAATGGCCAGGGGTGAGGGAAAAAATTAACCTTTATTAAAAACAAATTAAAATAATGAAAAAATTAATAATTACACATTCAAATTTTCTACTTGGGCATCAACCACCCATTCGTCCACCAACACCTTCAAAGCATTGTTTTTCGCTAAGTAAACACAATTTGCTCTATAATTTCAATAACTCCTCTAAACACTACTCGAAAAAGAAATCTACTACTGAAATTTTTCGGTCAAAAACAAATTTTTCGAGCGAAAAAAAAAAAAATAAACAATTTTTAAAAAACTAACTGAGATATTTTAATCCATTTTAAAAAAATTTTTATCACGGCCCATGAACGACAAAAGGGTATATTCCCCTGCAAAAAGAATTTTTTAAACAAAATTAAATTTAAAAATATCCTCGGGTTGGTTTTTGAGTCCATTTTTTCCTTAACGAAACTCAAAACAAACCCATTTATCAAAAAACATAATCTACCGTTTGGGCATTTTCCGTGCAGCATTTTTTAAAACAAAAAATTTTGTGTCTGGGGGCAGAAACACCTTTTCTGCAGGCCTTTTGCCCGTAAATTTAAACCCTTAATATTACTTTGGATACACGTATCATTGTCACCCTGATAAAATTGATTTACCGCCTTGACTCATAAAAAATAAAAATGTTTTTCTTTAGATATTGATGGGCCCCCAATACTGACAAACCAAAACCCAAGTTTTGAAAGAATTCCAATTCCAGCATCACCAGGCCCCGGGCTCCATATTTCCTCTCAATGCAGCTTTTCGTACAAATAAAAACTGTATGTTTTACCCGAAAATGACTTTTCTGAAAACATTTTCAAAAACCCCAAAAAAATTTGATAGTGGAATTGCACATGAAAATATTCTTTTATTTCCCTTTTAAAACTTTGCCGACGTGATCTAAATCCCCAAGTTTAAAAACTTTGGGTCTACATTAAAAAACCTACTTTTTACACGAAACGGTTTCTAGCAAAAATTTTTCTCCTAACGCGAACCTACGAATTTCCCTTCCCTTGGAACCCCATGAAAAAAGCCCGTGGTCCCCTTTTTTTAAGTTCTAAAATTTTTGAAATTTTGGAAAAAACAGAATTTTCTTTACAAAAATCATTGATGGACCAGCTGATCTTTAAATTTTCACTGTTCTGGCAAGACCAAGTAAAGATTGAAAACTACGGGCAAAATCTTTTTTAAAATTTATTCAATATTTTTTTTCCCCTCCCAAACAGGGTTCCGTATCGCTATCAAAAAAAGCCATAATCCCCTTTTTAACCCAAAAAAAACACAAAAATTTTTGGGTGCATATTCCCTTTTTAACGGTTTTTAAAAATTTCAAACCCTTTGGGCCCAAAAAAAGCTTTAGAGGCAGAAAATACTACTTGTATCATGAACCGAAGGAGTCCCCTACTAATTCAAATTTCCCCTTAAACCCTAAAGGAAAAACCATCATTTTAAAAATTTAATAACTTTTAAAAATTTTTGGGTACTGATATCAGACCCTATATTTTTCTCCATGCACCAAAATTTTCCTTTGGGGGCAAGCTTCTGTAAAGGAGAACACCATATGAGCCGCGGCATTTTCCCTTTTTCCCTACATATGGGAAGAAGTCCATGTTATTGATTCAGCACCAACGAATCAAGTGCTACTTTCAATTTTTGAAAATCCTAAGCAAATCTTTTTAAAAAAACTAAAATTTCCCTCAAAAGAAATTTTTCCCAAATTTTTTTTTAAAATTTCACTAGGAAAAGTTTCCCAAAAAATATTTTTTTTTAAAATTTTTTCTTTTCATTTTTTAAAAATTATGGGCCACCAAAACCCCCCAAAACCTATTATTTTTTTTCACCCATTTTTAAAACTGGTTTACATTCTTCCATTGAAATTTGTAAACCCTGGGTCCTATAAAAAAAATTTAATTTTTTTTTGAAAACAAGTATTTTAAATAAATTTACAATTTAAACAAGAATTTAAACAAAGAATTGCCATGCTTTGGGAAAGATATTATGCAATGGCAATTTTTTAGATACCACTTTATATATTTTAAAAAGCATCCCATTAAAATGTTTCTGTGCGTAACGCACTTTTTTTTAATTTTTTTTTGTTATTTAAAAAAATTTTTTTCTGCCTTTTTATCTTTTATAATATCTTTCTATGGCAAGCAAGCTACACAAAAAAAAAAACAAACTTGCTGACAAACCCAAAAAGTATGCATCACAAAGGGGATCAAATTACAAAAACACCCAATTTAATTTTTTATCTCTTATTTTCCCATTAGACAATTTTTAAAAAGTTTTAAAATTTTAAAATTGCATTTCTTTTTTCTGACTGTCACATATATAAGATACAATGCATAATATTTTCCCACATTGAGAGAAAAAAAATAGGGGTGCCACATGAAGGGGCAAAATGATTTAAAAGGGGCAATTTCCCTTTTTTGCAAAAAAAATACACAACCCATGGAACCCCCAAGAAAAATTTTGCCCGTCCCCCAAAATAATTAAAACTATTCCCCAAAACTAAATTTTTTTACCCCCAAAATCTTAACCAAAAAGGTATAAAAGGGAAAGAAAGTTTTAAATTTTACTGAAGAAAATTTGATAACTTAGTGCTACTCTTTTTCTTAAAAAAATTGGGGAAAAGGGAAGGAAGCAAAGAATAACAGTCATTTTCCCTTTAAGCCCGGTTTTAAATTTCCCCACAACAAAGGGAAAAAAAACCATCAACCCAAAAGACAAAGCCACTTGAGGTTTTGTTAAAATAAAGACAACAATAGACAATTTGAAAAAGCTATGCAAAGGTTTTCCCATAATGCATATTACTGTTGGGGACAGCACTTATTTACAAGCCCGCTGCGGGGGCCCCAAGGGCCAAAAAAGTAAAACTTTGGGGGTGAAAAATATGGGGACCCAAATTTTGATCCAGGTTTTAAATCCATAATTTTTTAGCCCTATTCAACACCGATATAATAATTGCTGCATAAAAATCCTTTGGGAAATTTAAATTTAAAAGAACCGGGTTGAAATGAAAGTTGTCTAATACAACATTTTTTTTCTACATTTACCCAAAACACAAAAAATTTTTAAAAAAAAGCCCCAAAAAAACATTATTGTGACTACTTTCCACTTTAAGCGGGGTTTAAATTTTTACTTTTCAATACAAACTTAAAAAAAACACTCAAAAATTAATTTTAAAAGAAAAGTAACAAAACAAAAACCCTTTCAATCACTGAAATTTCAGTCAAAGGGGAGGTAACAAACCTTTTATTTGTTTACCAAATTGCAAGCTCTAAATTTTCAACTGAATGGTTTTTAATTTTATCACTTTATATTAGCAGGGGCAATGTTTTACTATAAAAAAAAACTTTTTGGGCAAATCTAGACCAAATTTCTGATATGAACTCTTTTTCCAAAATTTCACATCAACAATCTGCAAATACTATTGTGTTGTGCGGGGGGAGATGGGGGGAGAGAAAGAGAGAGAGAGAGAGAGAGGGGAGAAAAGAAAAGAGAAGAGAGGAGAGAATATTTCATTACACATGCCCTTTTTTGGGACACTAAAGGGAAATCTACCCTGTTAAAAAAAAATTAAAAAAAGAAAAAACTCAGTGGAATCAGTGAATTGAAAGACAAAAACAGCTTTCCAAAGAATATAATCTTTTAAAAGAAAATTCCAGGGGAGGGTTTTAAAGGTGCTGTCCATTTTCGGGCTAAGCGTCCCCAAAACTGAAAAACAAGCAAATATAAATCCAAGATAAAATTAAAAGCAATACAGTATAATTTAAAAGAAAAAAAGTGAGAAAAGAGAAATTTTTTTTACAAACAAAAAAATATCAAAAAAAAGAATTTTTAAAAAAAGGGAAATTAAAAAATGTTATGGCTAAAAAAAAAAAAAAAACAAGCAACAAATGAAAAATTCTTTCCATTAAAACCCCCCCCATTTTAATTTTTTACAGGTTGAGGCAATTGGCCCTGTGCAGTTTTATGCACAACCTTGCAAATTTTTCCCAAAGCTCTCTTTTTTGAAACTACTGAATTTTTTTCCCTTTTTAAATTAAATGATCATATTGGGTTTTAAAAGGGATTGTGACATAAGGGTTTTTTACAGTTAAAAATTTTCCCCCACCCCCTTTTTGGGGGTTGTTTTCATATAAAAAAAAATTTAACCATAAAAGCAAACTGTGGGGTCAACATATGAAAAATTTTTTCATCAGGGCCCTACAAGTTCCCCTTTTTTTCCCCCTAGCCTTGCTAACTACTTACTCGTAAAGTGAATACAACCCTTTCCCCCTGGGTTTTGTATAGAATTTTTTTTCAAAAATCAATTTCCCCAAAACCCTGATAAAATTAATCCAATTTGTTTTCCCTTTCAAAAACCACCAAAAAGATACCCGGGGTAATGCACGTTTAAAACCCGGGAAAAAGCAGCCCTAATTTTGGGATGGTTCATATAGGAGTCACGGACTAAATTTAATTTCCCCTAGTAAAACCAATGGAAACACCATCATATTTAAAAATTTTAAAAAACTTTAAAAATTTTTGGGTACTTAAAATCAGACATATATTTTTTCCAACACCCCTTAAACCTTGGTTTCAAGCTTTTGAATTTGGGAAAAAAACCCTTTTAGCCCCCGGGATTTCTTTACCTACATATGCAAAAGCCATGTTATTGATTCACACCAAGCGAATCAAGTGCTACTTTCATTTTTGAAATAATTTCCCAAGTCAAATTCTTTTAAAAAAAAAAAAATTGCTTTAATAAAAATTTGGCAAATTTTTTTTTAAAATTGGGACAAAGGAATTTAAACTTTCAAAAGATTTTTTTTTAAAAAATTTTACTTTTTCCCTTAAATTTAAACCCAAAAAAAGGGGCCACCCAAAACCCCCAAAACTCTTTATTTCTTCCCCCATTTTTTGACTGGGTTAAAATTCTTTTCCCTTGAATTAGAACCCGGGGCCCCGAAGTTTAATTTTTCCTCGTTGATTTGGGGGAAATTTGTTCTTCATAAGAAAAAAAAACTGGGTAATCGTGGGTTTAAATCCTTTGAAACTGGTGCGTCCTGTCAAACGCGGGGTCACTCATACGCTTTAACAAATTTTTTTATAATTAATTTTCCCTAAAACGAAAAAAACCCCTTTTGGGAATTTTGACCACTTCGGGGGGAGACCAAATTCCCGCTAACAGACAACGGTTTTTGTTTTTCTCCTTTTTTGATAAAAGGGAAACAGCCAAAAGATGGCATCGCCCTTGCGCTAATTTTTGATTTTGGGCTTGATTAAATTTTTTTTACTTTCCCCTTGCAGGGATCACTTTTAGTACTGGCAAAATTTCCCCGATTTGGGGGTGGCTTGAGGCTGCGGGATTAATCGTTAAGCCTATCTTTTAAAAACCGAGAATTCCTTTTAAAACAAGGGAAACCCCCAAAAATCATACCCTTTTTTACAAACCAAAATCAATATCTTTTAAACCCACCCGCTTTTCAAATTGGGATTTTCTTTTGGGGCCTTTTCCTTTTTAACAACCCTGGAAAAAATATCTCCTAAACCAAACTCCGTAGGGTTTTCCCTGTAAATTTGGTGTTCCCAGAATTAAATTTCCCCGACCATGGGATGGTT
>JAEAOA010000007.1:0-59004 GCA_016746295.1 Potamilus streckersoni | reverse complement strand
AAATTGAAATAGGCTCTCCTGGGTACGTTGTAGATATTTATAACAGTTCAATAAGAACAGTATTAGGATGGCCCGAAGATCCACCTAGAAGTGCTGATAATTCCACGCCCGAGCCTGTAAAATCTGATTACGTCACTGATGAAATAGAACCTGAAAATCCATCAAAAGGATATAAAAAATTCGAGGATATAAACTTCACAAAAAGATATCGACGTAAGAATCAATATGGTGAAGATGTGTGGAGAATTCCATTTTTTAATGATTATATCCCACAGGAAGGTGAAATTCTGGAAATACATGAAACAAGTCCAACATTTGTAGATATTAAAGATCACATCCTTGATAGAATGAATAATGATTTTTTGTCGTTATTACCCTCGTTAAGATCTGGCTTTCTTACACAAGCTGAGTTTACTAGTGTAGTCGCCGCGGGTAATAAAATCATCGATGACATGGAAATATTTAATTCGAGGATTACTAATCTCTTCACTGATGAAAATAGCCCGATTTCAAAAACTAGCTCAGCTCAAGATTATAAAAAAAATATAAATGAAAATCCAAATTATAAATTACCAGGATATAATGTTCCCGAGTTAAAGAAAAAACTCAGAACTGCCATCGACGAAGGATTTAATAAAATCTATCAATCATGGAAAGATAGCCAGCCGAAGCCTATTATCCTCACTTATAATAATTCTCCCGACGGCGACGGTAGACATATCGCACCGAACAATGTGAATATTTCATCGGTGATCGCACTTAATTTAACGTGTGATGTAATCGAAGGAAGTTATCAAATTAATATGGAACAATCAAATCAAGCCCGACAGGGTTACATTCTTTATTCATTTGCACCAACAGCACCCCCCGGATTTTTAATTGTTGAAAATCCGACTAATCCAGTCTATATGCAATGTCAAAATGATTCACTAACTAGAATTAATTTTACACTCACCGATCAGTCAAATAATTTAATTGATCTACGTGGTGAAGTATTATCGATTAGTCTGTTTGTGAAAAGCTAACAAATAATTTGTATTAATCAGCAGCAGAGAGGGTGAAATGACAACATATTTGCGACCGTAGATGGCAGCAATTTGAGTGTGGTTATGACAATGTATTCACGACAAAATCGCTAAGATGGGGTCTTTATTTTTTTTTTGGTTAAAATATGAGATTTCGTAGGAAGGTTCCATTTGGCATTCTGAGGCTTTAATCGATTCTGTCGCAAAAATTTGTAGACGTAGATGGCAGCAATTTGAGTGTGGTTATGACAATGTATTTGCGACAAAATCGCTAAGGCTCTATTGTAAAATGGGACCTTTAATTTTTTTTTGGTTAAAATATGAGATTTCGTAGGAAGGCTCCATTGGCATTCTGAGGCTTTAATCGATTTTGTCGCAAATATATTGTTGTAGGATTCACCCTCTCTGCTGCTACCTGATTTCCCATTTGCCGTCTTAGTCTGAAATTAGATATTTCTACTGATAATGCTCAGTGGAGCACTGAATCTTGATTATGACGGCAACTAAATATTTCAACCCAAAAGAGGACTGTTTTAAACTTTCCCTAGGTCCTTTTCATTGCACAATGAGTAATTAAAAATTATTAGTACAAGAAAGTTCTTTTACACGGAGAAATATATATTACATAAAATAAGCCAGTGAATGTGTTAACACGGACTTTTGTACATAAGTGTAGTAATTATAGTGAAATAGATGTGAACAGAGTGCACACACACATACACACACACACACAGAGTTCTGTGTACTTCACTTATACCGATTATTTATAGAAAGAGTTTTGATGATAAAATCAGTCATTTATATACATTGGAAAATGCAATTTTGGAAAATAACTGGCCACAATGTACAGATATCTCAGTTGGTACAGAAAAGTTATTAGATATATTCGTGATAATATCTAAAGTGATAGATGATTAAATATAGGAGTAGTTTTTCTCCATAATTTATTGACATGATGAAGTGGAAATTACTGTGTCATTGCATTATCCTTTTCTGTTATTGCTTTCCGCATCTCTTTTTCCATACTTTTATTTTTCTCGTCCAGTTTTTTATTTTCTTCTTCCAGCCTTTTAATCTCATCTCCCATGTTTTCTATCAACTTATTTACGTCTTTTATTTTCTTTTTCCCAAACACATTTAAATATTCTTCTCTAAACCCTTTTTCTTCCTCTAGCCTTTTCCTGAGCCTTTCCCTCTCCCTCTTCTGGGACTCTAAGGCATGACCTGAATGTGGCATTAAAGTTTCGCTTACATCTGGGTTGGTCTGCTTTGAGCTCTGCATAGGAAAACGAATAAGATATGATTAAATTAAAAACTGTGTCTTGTCTCGAAAATTATGTATTAGGTTGTAATTGAAATACTTCTATATTATTAGAATTATATTAAATTTTACGACTTTGCGCTGTAAGCTCACAGCACATACACACCTATAGTGCATATATCATCTTATCTGAATATACATTTTCTGTACGAGATAGAAGGGGTGATAAATGTATATAAATTGAGATATACCTGCGAGAGATGTGCCGTTAGCTTGTCGACATTAATGGTTTGAATGTCCCTTAGAGCCTGTAGAAATTCTTCCATACTGGACGTGTCACCTTTTATGGACGGTGGATTATTACTTGAGTCCATGTATATAGTGGCGTTCTGAGTACTGTGCGGCACACTGTCGGCTCTACTTGAATGATGAAGGCTGTTTATAATGGCTCAGTGTGCCCTTTGGTCGACGAATTCGATGTCAGCTCCATCCCAGTAATGGATGGCAAAGTTTTTATTGTTATTCCGCTCCGTGCAAGTACTGGAAGACAGACACATCTTTTTTATATGACAGGCGGTTTTCGAGACAAAAATGTATTAGTGAAACAAACAATTGAAAGGGAAATAACTTCTAATATTGTTCATGTTTGTACTTACCTTCCAGTCGCCAGTCGACTGTGTTTTTGCTTATACAATGGATGTAAGACTGGCAACTTTCTGGTCAATAAATATATGACAATAAATGCTATGAAAATTGCCTTAAAGATATACATTTTGGATGTATAAAGGCGTTAAATCTTGTATGTGCTTGCAGTCCGTTGTGCTCTTGACTGTGGTACTTTCACTTTTGTATGGTTTAGTATAGACTGGAGTAGGAAGACAGAATTCAATAATTCCTTTGTTACTTTAATTCTATTTCAGGTTATGATCCATTGCTTCATCGTTTTCTATTTTCTGTTATAATAATAATAATAATAATAATAATAATAATAATAATAATAATAATAATAATAATAATAATAATAATAATGATAACAATGTTAGAATACTTCAGATACCGTGCTCTTGCGATTATTTACATACATTGCTTTATTATCGATATCAACGTTCATCTTGGCTACAATGTCCTATCCTCAACTTCTTTTGTTGTGGTTGAGACTACGAACTGATCCCATAACATGTAATGGAGCAAAAAATAGTCCTTACTAAAGTCAGAAACACAAACAGTTTAGAAATTTACTAAATCAGTATAATCATTTTGTCAAAAAAGTTTGGCTTATTTTGAATTTTTTAAACCCTTACACGGTAAAATAAAACACACACACACACACACACACACACACACACACACCTTGTTAGACCTGCCACTGAAGACAACCATATTTAATCTCTGATTTGGTCATTTAATCCCTGACTCCGACTTGGTATTTACTAGATTTGTCTGTATTAAAATAAAGGATTTAATATTTTAACCTTGGTCGAAAGCCTCGTCCACCAGAGAGAGAGAGAGAGAGAGAGAGAGAGAGAGAGAGAGAGAGAGAGAGAGAGAGAGAGAGAGAGAGAGAGAGAGAGAGAGAGAGAGAGAGAGAGAGCATTATTGTAACTGACAAGTAATACTGGTAGCTAATTGTAAATCAAGTAATAAAAAAACGGTGTCTTTCTATATCTTATTGAGGTACAACCCACATGGTTAATTTTTCCTCGGAATGGAAGAAAAACAGTGCACTTATTTCCTCTCTCTCTTCATATAAGTTTTTTCACATTTTTATAATTTTAAAAGCACCTACCTCGAACAGAACCCCTGGATAGAAGAATGTCGGCTTTGCTTGGACAAGTTTGTTTCGTTTTGTTTTCTTTAGTGCCGCTTATCTGTGTGCTTAATATACTTCCTGGTGTTTCAATATTAGGGACCGTTCATTTTAGTCTCTTGTTTTCTTGTGCATATAGAGATATCTTTAGAACGAGAATATTTGTTTTTCCTTTTACCTCAATATAATTAATGCTTGCTACTAATATAATAGATCTAATAATTTCTTTTTTCACATATAAGAGGGAGAATATGTGTTTCAGATGTCTTAAGGCCGGAATTTATTTTTCCAAAGCAATCTGATGCACCTCCCCCAATAAATAAATAAATAAATAAATAAATAAATAAATAAATAAATAAATAAATAAATAAATAAATGAGGACTCGGTGGATATAAAGTGCTAAATATCTTTCTCATAAATGTTTAAATGCATCAAGGGAAAGCAATCAGAAATACGACCCCATTTTCTCTTCAAATAAAAGTTAACGTGCAACAATGATACAAAATGATTACAGGTAAATGCTTGTTTTCTTTCCCATGTATAATGTTTCCATTTTTAATCTAAAATAGCATCGATATACTTTAAAAACATATCAAGCAATATCTCTAAAGCTGAAATGTCTTAACTAAACTAAAATGGGCCGAGTGATGTAACACGCAGCAGTCAGCAGGGCACACATCTTAAAATGCTATAATGCATTTGTTACCTTTCACAAAAAGGCAGATGATAGTGATGATGATGATGATGATGATGATGATGATGATGAAATGCTATCCCTGATCTTTAAATTATATTAGTGCTTTAAGTGCTCAATTCTTTTCCAAAGCAGAAGTGCTTTTTATACACTGATTGATATATGTTTTATTAAAAGCAATAAAATTATTCATGAAATACAATACGATCTCATTAAAATCGTTTTAATTCAACACAGATGACTAAATTTCTCATACCAATAATTACAACATATGGTGGTATTTCATATTGTAACACACCGTGTGTTAAATATCGAAAAGACCAGAGTTCGGGACATAAAATGATTTTAATAAATAAAAATATAAGTGAGAGAGAACGTGCTGTTCAATCTCGCATAGTGACTTAGCTAACATAGTGTTTGTCACAACACTATTAATTTCAAATAATATAGAGCAGACTTGTTTGTCTAAATGCCAAAGGACAGCGTTATAATACACTATATCATGATGAAATAAATTATGTTATTATAATGGATGTAACACATTCTGACATGGTAGCGTGAATTAAATGAAAATAAATAATTTTAGTACAGAGCAGTGTGGTGGGAGATAGCAGCAGCTTTATAAAGAATTATATGCTAATTCTAAGGCATTTTAAATTCAATAATAAATCTACTTAAAATTTCTCATAACAATACTATTAAGTTTTTGGATTTTTAAAGTGCCAAAGTTAATATAGGTTATGTAACAGTTATATAAATTATGGTTTTAGAATATGTGGACGAAGTCCTTTTCTATTTAGATGTTCATACTTCGCCGCTCTGACAGCTATCTGCCAGTGCACTGTTGTGCACTCATATTTATAGCCGCCTATTTACGTATCATGACCTTAGCTAGCCAATCATTGTTTGTCCTTCTCAGGGCTAGCTATGGCGGTTTAAGCTAACTGTTCAAACTGCATGGAAAAATTCCTTTGGACATGAAATTTAGATTGTGTTAAGTTGTCCTCTCAATGTCAGTTGTGTGCGTTTTTACTTTTAACCCTATTTGTATATTCATACCTGCAATTACTTTGAACTGAACGAAACGGACAAGTGAATTTCAATGTGAATCGAGCGAGAGTACAACATACTGGTGATGCAATTAGTTGTAATACTGTCAGAAATAGTCCCTGTTAAGTGCATACAATTTTTGCACATTAAAGTAAAATAACAAGTTCTACACAATCAAGAACTTACAATAATAAACAGCAACATTAGTTCTACCTTATTGTTCAACAAAAGTCTGACAAGTGAAGTGTGATTCTTCAACCAGCAGATTGATTCCATCCATATCTTGCATCTCCGCTGTTCCAGTAACAAAACTAACCGGGTGGTTAAAGTCACACATTTATGGACTAGCATCATATTTCTGGCTTTGATATTCCACAACCATGGAAGGTAAGATGATTCATTTCCTAACCCATTCATGTGAAATTCCAACACGACACACGCAAGGTCCAACATGGAAATGATCTGGGCACAATGACTGTTAACACGTGAACTTCTTTCCACTTAATGTTGATGTCCCATGGCTTTTAGCACTGCTTTTGTCTTCTAGACGAAATCCTCGACGCATTCATTAATACTCCTAACGAAAGCGTGACATGACGATGACCAGAGCAAGGTTTTATACTCACATTTAGTATAAAACTCACAGTTCACGTTTATAAGAGATGCAAACGGCAATCTAAACAATGGTGGGTGGGTGGCATACGTTCAGGAAGGACACGTATGGTAGACGTTTTCAGTGAGAGATAAAATCGACATGATCAAATATGCTATAGTCTTGTAGGTCAAACATGATCTCACCTCTCAACGATTGACATCATATAATCTTTCACACATTAATTGGAAATTATGCATGCAGAACCCCATTCACAATACCATTAAGGTATTACAACAAACTGAACTGCATCGTGCTTTTCAGGTATTATTTCATGTTTTTACTTTAACATTATTATCATTATTATAGAAAGGAATGTAGTTCTTAATAGTGCTCAGTACTTTATTTTGTTGAGTTTGGTATTACAATATGCAATAACAATAATTATTGGAAAACGTTTAAAGCAACTTGATAAACATCTTCCTCAATGAAATTCGCATGCCATTTAATAACAAAATATTTCCAAAACTGGTAGAGCATTGGGTCGCAAAAGACATTACATCGTCATCCAGCAATCAAACATTTTGAGTTATCATATATTCTAGGATATATGAATATAGCATGCAAAAGTGACAAAATAAATTAGAAAATGAAGAAACTCATATAACATACACTCTATTTATAGATAGACCATATTAATACACAAGCTCAAGTCTACAAAGCCGGTCAATGTGAAATAATAGACCTTTGTAATGTTACATAGGTTTTACTTCTTCTGTCAAGAAAATCAGAACAAAATGAACATCAATAACAAAGAAAGCTATTGCTTTCACAAACTGTCAGTTCTTTATTGATGTCTATGTTTGAACAAATTTGATTTCTACAACATAAACATTTCAAGTAACACCAGAGATGTTCAATACATTCATTGGCATGCTAACAACAGGTAAATATCTTATATGGTCATTATTTTCAGAAATTGGAAGAGATCTACTTGGCATAGTTAATAAAAAGATTTGTTTGACTAAACTTTTCATACTAATAATTACAACATATGGTGGTATTTCATATTTGCTACGTTTCTTAATTAGTAGCATGTTGCTTAACTTCTTTTAGAAGATGATTTCTATGAACAAATGTTAGAAACTTTTGGTTTTACTTATCATTGTTCCTTGTGCCATGACTCTCTTAAATATATAATTAAACTTACACACAACTGTAGATTTAAATTATATGGCAAACGATACATGATGATGGAGGTGGTGCGTCCATGACAAACATGTCTTTCATTTGCAATGAACGTGTATGACCTATGAAGTTGTTTTTCTTTGGATGATGTGCTTTTGCACCACCACATATTAAAACAGAATGTACTCTTCTGAATCAAAAGGATGCTGAAGAATGTTCGGTTCTCACTGTAATAACATATTATTTAAATAAAAATATTTGTAAAGCTTCCAATTAGCCAAATCTATATGTAGCGAGCATTTGCTTTACGAAAATGAGGGTATTCAAATAGCAAGTAAGCATGGCTAAACCAACTTGCGTAGTAGATAGCTGTTAGTTAATTAACTCTCTGTCATGGCACAGGTGATAATTATAAATGTTAATGAAGCATTTTCTTTCTTTAAAAATGCATTCTTTGGCTATAGAATGGCTGCCACAGCGAGTCTAGTTTTCTGGATTCGCTCAGAAGCAAACCATCAACAGAGATATAAAGAACTAACTCATGCCAAGTCCACGCAGTTTTATGAGGGTAATTGTTCCTTTCTGCACTAAGAGATGACTTATTGGAAGATGAGAACTTAACACTATATCCTCAAGACTCAAATGCCACAGTTTTTCAGCGAGAGCAACGAGCCCTGGTTGTCCCCATAGCCAGATAACTACAGGTAACTTATCAGACTCAATGCACGTGATTCATCTGTATCGTTCAGAATTAGAGCGGCAGTGTTAGGCTGGTTAGGATATATTTTATTGAAGGTATAATAGGAGTGTGAGTCTGGGTGAAATATCATGCTTGGACGAACATCAACATCAAACTAGCAGTCCAGTCCTAAATTCGGATCAGATATACCAATGTCGGAGTCCCAAATTATGAAGAAAAGAGAGGAGTGAAAAAGAAAAACGCCGATGATATTACTCTGATCCATAAGACCAGTGATCGTGACAGAGCTGGAGATGTACTGCTTTCAATACGACAATATATACTATGTCAACAAATGGGTCCCTGCGGTACAGATGTGTAGCGAAAAGGGCAGAAACCAAAACAAGGTTGCTGGATACTCTCCTTTGGAGAGTAAATGCAAAAACCCACATTTCTTCAATGACTCCTCTTTCTATGATAATCACTGTTGAAAACGCTGACACGGAACTGAAACTTAAAGCTTGACAGAGTTGTCGGGGTGAATAAAGACGCTATCTCATGAATCAGCAGGATATATTTACTTCATGTCATGCTGTAGATAAACATCCTGTGAATGGCTTCCAAAATTGGCAATACACGGTTGTAGATCAACAACACATGAATCATATTTAGCAATCGTTGAATTATCAATGGCTAGAAGAGCCCAATGTACTAACCAAATTTTAAGAAGAATAAAGACAATTCCTTTGGGCATCATTTAACATATATTATCTTCTAATAAAACCGATGATGTCACAGAAATTCGAAATTTGTGCTTCCTTTTGATTCAGAAGAGTACATTTTGTTTTAATCTGTGGTGGTGCAAAATTCGTGAAGGGGGCTTCTCTAAAGCTTTAATATTATGGGTGGTAATTACTACATATTAAACAGTAAGTAATAAAGGCTATCTTCCATAATCACCTAATAATACAGAGTCACTAAGAGAATGAGACGAATTCAAGAAATGTTGGCAGAATCTCAAATGTACCAATTTAATCGCATTTGAGTAATTATATCTCTAAGTTTCAGAGCTATAACAAAGAATCGGTTTCCTAATAACATCAATTGTTTTAAAAATAGTATTTTAAAACAATAAATACTGCGAATTAAATCCTGCGTGTGATTCATCAATTAGTTTATGTTTGCTCCTTCAATATTGATGTAAAGATCCGGCACATTACATTAATTAAAATTACACCTCTATAGTCTTTTGGTTACGTGTCCAGACTCATACAAAACGTAACAAGAAAAAAGTGCAGAAAACAAGCTTTGTACAATTTAAAAAAATATTTTTTCCCTAAAGAAAAAGAAAGTAAAATTAAGAAAAAAACTTAAGGTTTACTAATAAAACCCAAAATTAATCCAAGAATAAAAAGTGTGTCCTATCATTGAAAAGTCCTAAATAAATCACAGTTCCAATCCAGATGAAATTCAAGATAGAAGACGATGACGTTTTTGATAACCATCAAAGTGTTGCTGTATCAACAATCCGTTACTGAATCACAAAGAATAATATTCCAGTTTTTGAATTCCAAATAATTTCAATAAATATCTTTGTCCAAAAATTCTGATCAGCACTAGTATTTTCCAGGGAAAGAATCAATGATTCCAACAAAAATTAAACTCACACTGGTCGCAACAAAACACATTTGAGCTACAAAGGTTTAAAGGACAACTAAACTAATCTTAGTATAACATGAATTATAAGCCCAACTAAAACTCAAAACAGATTCCTGGATAGGGTTCAAAATTTTATCCCACTGGGAAAAGCAAAAGTTTGTAACAATAAACCAATTGTTATTTGTCATGTATTCCAGAAAAAGCATTGATTCCAATAAGTTAAGTGATAATGTTTTGTACATTTGGACAAATTATTGTTATACACGAGTCTGGGAACATGAGTCCATTTGTCAATTTATAATCGTTGCCCTGTAGCGGATGAGCCAGATAAACGTTCTGATCTTATTACACAGCATTTCGTATTTTCCAAAAAGCCCTATAATGATACTGTTAAAGTCAAAGTCTCAGTTTTATCAAACATTGTAAGCAGCTAAAAGATCCTGCACTTACCAATCAGAATGGTTAATTCATCAGTAAATTTTCTCATGTGTTAAACTGGTGTACTTATTCTCGACCGGGCATCCCATTGCCCTCATTAATATAATCTTATTAATGCTCTTTTACAAAAATAAAAAAGGATCTAGACACTCATGTTTCAATATTACAGCATATAACAATTATAACGTTTTCATGATTTTTTGCTTCTTTTCAAATAACATCATATACAGCTAGATTCTACTAAGATAATTGGCATTAGTTGGTACTTAAGCATAGATGTAAACATAAAACCGTTTGACAAAATCTTGGAGTAAATCATACTTATTTAATAAGTTTTATAAGTGTTTGAAGTACAGTTGTAGGACTGATAAATGAATTAGGCAGAATGAAGACTGTAGACAGTGATGCAAATCTTAGAAAAACTTAACTTGAGACATGTCTGTATTATGCAGTAACGAGCAGCGCAGCAGTTCCTTACAAGCATTTAAAACGACACATCTGGCCACCGATGTAACCTACAGCACTTACAGCTGCAGTTTCCATTGTAAACATTTTGAAAGATAAATACAAAATACACTGAACAACTGTCCACTGTTTCCATGAAACACACAAGCATGAATATTAGAGAGGGGACTGAGATTGCAGGGAAAATAAATATTTAGTAAATAATAATAATAATCTTGGTTGCTGCTGAACATTAAATAATATTTCTTTATGTAAAAGATATAAAATGTCTCACACCTATTCGTGCCTCAATCTCAAATACTGGGATATTTAATTAACCTAAATGGTTCTGCATCACGTCAAAACTATTTTCATAGTTAGGTGTAAGAACAACGCAGGAAAATTCAATTTTGTAATTAGCAAAGCAATTCTTTACAAGATCTATCATTCCCAAACATTGGCATAATTGCTTTTACTGTACTTTAAAGAAAGATTTTATGACAGCAAAGGGCGCTCGAAAAGTTGCTACTAAGTAAATCAAGACAATTTACTTACACATCGTCCAATTTCATGCTATTATGTGGTGTTCCAATTCAACCAAATAATATGTGATAGGGATTCATTAAAGTAATTTACAGCCTCAGTAGCATAGGATGACGATATGCGGACAAACTTGACCGTATACAGATAATGGAAATTAACATTATTGCCGCCAGCTTGGAATGATGAATACAAACACACAAGGAGAACTTAACATTAAATCTTCTCTTTACGATCAAGGACAATTTAAGATCTGTTCTTGATACGACAACGAAAATAAAGTGCTCGTTGGCATGCATGCACACATAGGTAGGTGGAGTGCTAGCACATGTTGTTGTTCGTCCGTCGAGTCGACGAGGATCACTGTAGACATTTGAGGGTTGGAGTGGTTCGGTTTGTTCTGTGCACGCGCAGAGTGGCTAACGAGGCCAATCCTTGCACGGAAGGTTCGTTTGCACAAGGGACAAGGGATGAGCCAGATATGTCTGCTGTCCTGCTAGATTCGCACAACTTGGAGTCTTTGTGCACGGTGGAATGCCAAGTGACACGATCGTTTACTATTTTCTCACAAGAATCATGGTTTATATTGAACGCTTTCAAAGCAGTTTTCAGATTGTCTTTAATGCATTTCTTCTGACCTCTGTGGGATCGCCGTCCTTGCTGTAGCTCGCCATAGAAGAGTCTCTGAGGCAACCGGTGGTCTGACATGCGTACAACATATTCCGCCCAGCGAAGCTGGGACTGCATCAGTATGGGTGGATGTTGGATTGACCTACTTGGGCGAGTACCTTAGTGTCTGGAACTTTGTCCAGCCACTTGATATGGGCGATTTTCCCGAGACTTGTGGCGTGAAAGTGGTTCAACTTCCTGGCGTGGCTTTTGTACAACATCCACGTTTCGCATGCGTAAAGTAGTGTTGGTAGCACAACACCATTGTAAACCTTTAATTTGGACTGGATGCTGATGCCTCTTCTATTCCAGACGTTGACATACAGTCTGCATAAAGTTACGCTGATACTGGCAATGCAAAGGTTCACCTCGTCGTCAGTAGTGACGCTCTGTGAAATGTACTTGTCAAGGTAGGTAAAGCGGTTCACTACGTTGAGTTTTTGGCCGTTGACGGTGACATTGGGTTGAACATAGGGCTTTCCAGGGGCCGGCTAATACAATACTTCAGTCTTCTTGGTATTGATAATGAGACCGAAGTATTGCAGGAGCTGAAGATCTGGTCAATGCTGTGTACATTTCGGATTCTGAGCCAGAGCTGAGGGCGCAGTCATCAGTAAATAAGAATTCTCTGATGATGTCTGCATAACCTTGCTTTTTGCCTGAAGCCTCCTGGAGTTAAACAGTTTCCCACCTGTATGGTAGCTGATGACGACTTCAGCATTTCCGTCTCTGAAAACATCAGTCGGCATGGCAGAGAACAACAGACTGAGTAGTGTCGGTGCTAGAACACAACTCTGCTGCTTGACACCATTGGTTACTGGGAATGGCTCAGATGTTTCTCCATTGTCCTGGACTCGTGCCTGCATGCCGGTGTGGAAATTCTGCACCATGGATATAAATGTTCTAGGGCATCCGTATTTGGTAATTACCTTGCTTAAGCCTTCTCTGCTGACAGTATCAAAGACCTTTGTCAAGTCAATGTAGATGGAGAAAAGGTTGGCGTTTTGCTCTTGACATTTCTCGTGTAGATGCCTCGCAGCAAACAATGTCAATGGTCCCACGTCCTTTCCGGAATCCACACAGGGTTTCCGGTAGGAGTCCCTGGTCATGGTGCGTAGTGACGCTGTTCAGTAGGATTATGGCGAATATCATTCCTGCGGTTGAGAGCAAGGATATACCCCGGTTGTTGTCGCAGGTCTGGTAGATCCCATTGCGCTTATACAGGTGGAATTTGGAAGCATCTTTGAATTCCTCAGGGATCGTCTCTTGCTGTCACATAAGTAAAACAATTGCTGAAGCATTTCTATCATGGTTGTGCCCCCTTCCTTGTAGATCTAGGCTGGGATAGAGTCTGGACCAGGGGCGTTGCCGCTAGAGATCAGATGTATCGATTTTTGTGTCCCGAAAAAGGTCGGAGGCTCATGCAGTGCTTTGTGGATGAGAAATTTGCAGCAGTGACTACTGATGGCTTCATCGGTAATGGATGAAAGATTATTGCGGACGCTGTCAATGTGTTCAGATCATCATTCAAGAATCTTCTCTTTGTCAGTAATTAGTGTGTTCCCGTCTGCGCTGGGATGGGGAAATGATACAGACGATGTAGGTCCACACACTTCTTTCTGGGCGATGTAGATGTTCTTCATGTCATGTCTGGCTGTGTAGCACTAGATCTCATCCATGTGTCTCGTATTTGCTGAAGTTTCTGCTTTACAGCTCTGTGTATATTGTTGTACGCATCTTTACTGGAGGTAGAAATGGAGTTGTTGAGGTAGGCTTGATGGATTCGGTGTTTCTCATCAAACCAGTCTTTGTGCTTTCTGGCTAAAAGTCATAGGATTTCCGAAGCTGTGCTGTAGACCAGCTCTCTGAAAGCCGTCAGTCGGTCTCCACATTCTGATTGTCCAGAGGGTGGATTTCAGACGTTCTTCCACGACATCCATTAGAGACTGTTTGGTACTGATGCGTTTCACCTTGGTAATGTTTAGTCATTTAGGAGCCGTATTTCCCCGTGGGTGTCTTTCGGGCTAAATGAGATTTTGGGCTTGGTGATGATGAGGCGGTGGTCTGTTCAGAAGTCGGCTCCGAACAAGGACTTGGTCACACGCACATCCTTTTTATCACTCTTCCTGACAATGACGTAGGTGCGCCAGTGGATAGAGAGAGGGTACATCCATGACGTCCGGTTACAGGCAAGGAGGCGGAAGACTGTATTGGTGATCAGCAGTTTAAGCTCTGCGCAAAGTCTGGAGCAAAAGGAGACCGTTGTTGTTACAGTGTCCAACTCCGTGCTTTCCTAACACTCCATTGCAGGCAACGTGATCACAGTTTACTCTTGCACTGAAGTCACCATGAATAAGAAGCTTATCTGCCATTGGAACATCAGCAATGACGGAGTAAAGATCTTCATAGAACCTGGCCTGGAGCGTAGCAACTGATGATGGTGACGTGCTTTCTTCCAGCCAAGAGGGGAGTTTCATGGTAATGAGTCTGTCGTTTACTCCCTTGGGAGGTGCAGCCAATTTTCCAATCAGTCCTGTCTTTACTGCCAAGCAGATGCCAGCCTCACGGTGCTTTTCACTTCCTCTGCTGATCCAAAACAGGAGCCCTTTCACAGAGTTCACCTTTTCCTGAAAGCCAGGTCTTTCTCAAGGCAGCAATGTCCACATTGTATAAGGCGAGCTCCTTTCCTATTAGGGAGGTTTTCGTCTGAGGTCTTTCCGCGTCGTCTATGCCCAGTAAGGTGCGCAAATTCCATGTGCCAATTGTGAGACAAACAATCCTCAATTTTCTTCTTTGTGTATCAACCGCTTGTGTGAGGTCCACGCCAGCCACCTTAAGCTGGCTAGAGAGGTGTATAGAAGGCAATGTTTAGGGCACGTTTCTATCTCCTCCCTCATGCCAATTAGGTGAGCAGTGTATTGCTGAAGAGAGTTGCGCAGTCGCATAGGGGGCAGCCAGACTACACTGCTGCTCCGTGTCAGTGGTGAACAGTCCTAATGAAGTGAGCCGCCTGGGTGCAGGTTTGTGGCTACGGCTTCCAGTGTACGCACACCTGCCGCTTCGTCGCTTGCCTGTTGCCACAAGGCTTTTCATGGGTGATGAAATGTGAAGGGTCGATGACAAGAGTAACTTGCGTGGTGACTTTGTTTTAAGCGAGGAAGACTTCCGCATTTCGTGGATTTTAATCTTTCGCCCAAAATCATCTTAATCGATCAGCAGAACAAAGTCGAGGCTGCCGAAACGGAGCTGAGTGCAGTGGATGACATGACGTCCTACGTGTCTCGTCGTGCTCTTAAAGCTCTACGGAGCTTTGCTAGGAATCGCCTTTCTGCCTGTTGACCAGCTGATGGTTCCTCCGCACAGGCTGCCGAATCTAGTCTTCACATGATAGGTAGACAAAGCTGGGATGTTTTTGGGTGTCCAGGGTGGGATAGCACCTCTGTTTGGGGAAAGCAGTCGTACTCCTTTGCCCACCTTTGGTCCCCACTTGGAACTCAACTCTCCCGTATGGTTCCAAGAAGCTGTGGCATGCGCAGAGGCCACATCCCGTAAAACAGTCTCAACTGGCCAGCTAAACCAGGTTGATGGTAGCCGACGGGTCTTAAATCCTCGGTGAATAAGGCTTGTCTACCTATCTAACACACACAATGACGATACTCCCCAAAAAGGGTTGGAATGTTCATAACACTACGCACATATCCATACTAATATAATGTCATACATAAACATATATACTTTCGATCCAGAACATTATATAAATACTCACACATAAAGACAATTATCCCTGAAATGGGTAGGATTAGTAATACACATACATGAAATAGATATACTATTACCCAGAAAAAATCGTAAGATTGTTTTACACGCATGCCTACTAACCATCATGCCGTCTGACTGACCTGTCACATGTACATCGACTGACCAGCACCTACACGTACTAACGAATAAAAAGAATTGGAGTGGAAGCACGTACACACACGTACTTATATCCACACATGCATATGAGAACCGTAAAAAGTGATTGAGTGTTTCACATATACCTTGTAAACTAAGTGCCCTATGACTTGACCGGAGCCCACTTATCTACTGATCATCATCCAAGCTTGTCGAATTTTCATTTCATACATTTTGTTGTTAAGAACAAAGAGCATGTCGATTCATATAACATCAGAAAAAAATAACATAGAAAAAAATCACTAGATGGATTTCTCCATTCAGAACAGAGTGACTGCATGGCATATTTAGCTAGTCATGCCCCACCCCCGCCTGGTTACCATGGATACATTTGCATGTGTTTAAATAAACCATATAAGGTCTAAACCGCATAATACTTAGCTTCATATAACAATAAGAATGTATATATAAAGGACAGTTTAAGGAATATATTTAATGTGCATTTGAAGACCTATAAGCCCCTTACCCTCGAATCTGGGCCCCTAAAGCCTTGATCATGCCCTGGAATACAGCAAGGCAGCTCATAGTATTGATTACTTTATTCTGACTTTATGAGATGATCATTTTTCACTAAGATGTGGGATATTACCGGTTTGTCTGATATAATCTTTTAAATAAAGCACAAGAGATGAAATATTGCAATTTAAGTCAAAAAATCACATTCCAAAGTCTGAATAAGTTCTTTACTTATTTACTGAACCATGATCAAAGCAAAATAATCATAATGTTAAACTGAACGAATAAAAGTTATAGATTGTATTTGATTTGTAACGGTGTTTTAACTAACAATTTTCTATAGAAATATGCAAAGGAAACAAATAAACAGACAATAATCCTTATTCTAAATTACTTTATGATAAACTGAATCAAACAGGCAAGCAAACACGTAATAACTATTGGTAAAAAGCGATAAACAACTTCTAAACAGACGCAATAACAAAAAACACAAAATATCACAGACATCAAAGAAAAACAAAATGTTACACACAATAATAAAACTCCAATAAAATATCATGCATAAGAAATAGAAACAAAATGAATAATACATAAAAACATAAAATGACAATTTATAATACAACATGGAGGTAACTCTTAAAATGAGGATTAGTAGTACGGCCGTTTTAAAGGACACGATACATAATCAAGATACAAAAGCATATCATAATACTGAAGATTTTGCCAAAGTTCTGAAGATGTACACTTGAGTGTGACGGAAGGAGGGACGGACAAGCTGACCCCGCTACATCCTACAAACTTCTTTTGCCGTCTCATAACAAGTGAATAAATGACATTTCAATGGGAAAAAAATAAATCCAACACCCGGAAATAACGGAGAGAGAGAGAGAGAGAGAGAGAGAGAGAGAGAGAGAGAGAGAGAGAGAGAGAGAGAGAGAGAGAGAGAGAGAGAGAGAGAGAGAGAGAGAGAGAGAAGGAGAGATGATATACACTTGTGTATTTCGATATTTTCAACTATACTGATCATTGTTTTTGATTACAGTCACATTAAAACGGAGTTTCATTAAACAGCAACGCAGATTGATTTGCTAAGTTTGCATCTAAGTTACCATAAAGTCTGTAGCAATTGATTAGGATATTTCTTTTTTTTAAGTCATTACAGTTACAATCACTGACGTTACTAATATGCCGATATTTTAAAATGTTTACTTGACAAAATGTTTGATACCATGTGCTTTTTAAAAGTCAAAAGATGTTTGAATAGAGAGGAGACTGAAGAATGGAAATATTTCATCGGTTTGTAAGTTGTTACCGAGCATTTGTCAGACATTTTCAAAATTTCAAAGAGAGGTCCAGAAGACCATGTATTTCTCTTCAGTTACAGTGCATAACTTTATTCTCGCTAAACACAACTACAATCACGATACTTCTTTAGTAATTTTCTTCTTCTTTCTTGGACAGTCTCCACTAATTTTATTGTAACAAGGAAAACCCCATGAACTTCAATTTTTCGTTTCGTTATTTAATATTTCGTTTCGTTCATGTTTGTGTTGTATATTAGGCAGGCTTTGCAGTGCCATCTATCGTCTTAGTTTTGAATCACGTGATTCCGCCTGGGTATATATACGGACCAACTGTGCCTACTAAGGTTTTCTGTTAGGAAATGATATCGAGTGAAAACGTCCCTTGCAGTGTAGCAGAGTAACCACCCCGCCAGAGCAAGCACACTTGGTAGTATTCCGTTGGATAGGAGAGATCCAGGCCAGGGATAGGAAAAAGATAATGACAAGGTCTTTTGTCGATACACGGCTCGTCCAAGCAAACGCAGAGGTCTTGCGGTAATACACATTTTTAACTGAGGATAACTCTACTTTCATCATTTTTCACTGTCGTCTCTCTCTCTCTCTCTCTCTCTCTCTCTCTTTCTCTCTCTCTCTCTCTCTCTCTCTCTCTCTCTCTCTCTCTCTCTCTCTCTCTCTCTCTCGAGCGGATAACGACGCGACTCGGCGACAGCCCTGCAACCAAGCATGAAAGTCTGAGACCAGTCGGCGGCCGGGGCCGCTACAGGTCTGCGACTTAATCGACAACCAATGCTGCGACACAGTCGGTGATCAAGACTTTAATCAATCTGCGACCAGTCGGCGACTCTGCGACACAGTCCGCGATCAGAGAAAGACAAGTATGCGACCCTGCGACAAGTCGGCGACACAGACGGTGACTTTTCGACAAGTGGGCGACCAAGACTGCGACCAGTTGGCGACCCTGCGATAAGTCGGCGATCCTGTCAGCAACTCTTCAACACAGTCAGCAACCGAGACTGTGACAAGTCTGCGACCCAGTCGGTGACCCTGCGACCTTAACGGCGACAGCGACTCAGTTGGCGACCATGCGACCGAGACTGCGATCCAGTCGGCGACTGCGACCAAGTCGGCGACACAAAACAAGCCATAAATAACACGGTATCCTGCTGAGGTATAAATCTGTCACACTCTGGAGTGTCAGTCATCAGACAGATTCAGCGGGGTACCACTCCAAATACAAGACCTATCATAAAGAACCCTACATAGCGAGACTCGGAAAGTGTAGCCTGAGCGAGTGTTCCACTACATTATAATAAGAAATTTTCGACAATCGATGTCGCTTCCTGATATTTTCCAGCTATTAACAGAAAAAAGATGAACGGCATCATCAAAGATATCTAACTACAGTAAGTCAAGACCAGACTGCATACTATATAATGACATCATCAATGAAACTGCAAGCGTGTTTTAATTCAAGGTCAACGTTTACTAGTCGGTGTTGGTTAAATCATAATGTTTTAAGCTATATAAGTTGAATCTGTATTTTCTGGCCTTTGTTGCTTCAGTCGCGGTTCACTGGGAATTTTAGCATATGAGAATGAGATTGGAAACTATTATCTGACTATATAAGACAAAAATAAAATAGACTTTAGAAGGAAATGCGCGGAATTTTATATAGATAGCAATCAAACTTATTTACGGTGGCAAGAAAAAAGGACTACTTAAGGTAATAGAAAAGATGGACGCAAACCAGTGCTTTCAAGCGTACACAGCCAGAAACATGGAGGATACCTAGGAGAGCTGAGTGTTTGTGTGCTAAACACTTTCAGTCTATGAACAGAAAAGCTTAGTTAACCTTGGTTATTTACGTTATGTGTCTTTCTAATCCTTCATCATCTTATAGATCATGGACTCCATTTTCAGTTTAACAGAATATCAATGAAATATGTTATACTGATGGCGTTATTAGCTTACCTGAGCACTTAGCTCTCAATGGAGAACCATTTAGATTACTCGTCTCCGTTGTCGTCAACGTTCAGCTTTGCAAGTCATTTCTTCTAAAACCGCTTAGGCTCCGCTCAAAGCATTGTCCACTTTTTAGTGTGAAAATCACGAGTTCTGGTAGTCATAGCAATGGACAGAAAAATCTCTTAATGTGCTGAACAGAATTAGAAATAATCTCGCAGAAATGATGTGCAATTGATCCGTCTATCTGGTTTGTTCCAACCCGGTCGATTCGGCAAAAAACATGACTTTCAGGGATGTGGATTGTTTTCCTTATATAAGCGTATATGCACAACTTTAAACATCGTCTCTGAAACTTCTTGTTAAAATTCAAACTAAATACTCAGAAATAATGATTGTATTATCTTCTGTCAAATTTGTTCAGTCTGACTAGATATTTTTTGAAAATATAAACATCAGGGGTCTGGCTTTTTTTCAGTATGTTTATGCAGAAAATTTCAACTAATGATAGAGGCTGCAGTTTTAAAATGCTCAAAATATTTGCATCAACGAGCCTCCATTTTCTGTTTAAAAAGGGGGTTAACATTGGGTACAAAACAAAGTCACTTGGTCAAATGGAAGAAAATGCTTATCAGCAGAACAGAAGCAACGCTTATTTTCCGATTATCGTCGGTGGTGTTTCAATTTGTGTTTACTCTCGCACTTTAAACATTTCATTTTGGCGATCTGGATAGGTTGATTATTATAATGATTATATGATGAATAAGTTAAATATATGACGATTAAATTGTATCAAAGAATTGTATTTTGATAGTTTTATTATTGTATTCTGTATGACTTAAATCTAAAGACTCATTTCCATCATCAGCGGTAGTTATATTTAAGAATCATAATTAATAGCGTCCTTTCATGTAAAGACATGTGAATGTATTATTATGATATATAGTTATGAATTATAAATTACTTTATTTCTTTACCTTTTATGTAAACATTTAGGTCTCATGAGATTAAATTGGACTTAAATGATATTTAGTTTACCTGACTGATGTATTGATATGCACAAACTATATTTGGTTACAAAGATGTGAAGATTTGTAAAGTATATAGTATCTAATCGTTTTTTTAATATATGAGGCGTGGCCCAGTGGATAGCTCGGTGGACTTGAAATCTGACTACCCGGGTCAGTCCTCTTTTGTGACCATGATATTCGTCGGTGCGTTCTTCGGCAAGACATTTCCCTGAGCGTCGTCCTTCGGATGGAGAGGTAAACCGGGCGGTGTATCCTCCCAGCACGTTTAAAAATATATAAGAATCTATTTCATGGAGTGGAACAGGTTCCCGTATCCCTATGTATCTTACCAAACCCTCTGGGGCGGATCTAAATAATCAAATTGTACAGAATATCTTCAGTTAGATATTGCATACATGACTCGAGTTTGTTAAAGAGCTTAGTATTACATAGAATCTATAAATAGACGCTTACGTATGTGTTGACAATTATTAATAATAATCTTAATAATGATATTTAATGGCTCCATTAGCTAAATTTCTCATTGGCTGATAGGGTTTCGAGTTCCTGGAAGACAGGAATAACTTTCCATTGGTTCGGTTGGAGCATATGAATAGGCTAAGCCAATGCAAAACAAAAGGGTAATGCCGATCACGTGGGTTCTATTGTGAAATATTATCACAATATACGGGACATATGAATAGAGAACTGTGTGATCAGTTACATTTCGATTTTGGAGTCCTAGTCCTGTGTTCTAGTTGTAAGTCATTAGATGTGTTTTTGTTGTACTTAGATATTGTTCCTGAGGAAAATATTTGCTTCGACTGCTCAGTGAAAACAGAATGTGCTTATTTTGGACTATAATATTAGACTGGAACTGTGATATGTTATTCGAAGTAATATGTCATTTTGACAATCTCAAAGTTTTTGGAGGAACAGTACATTTCCGGTTTTGAAATTGATAAGGGTCGTTTAATTCATGGAGGATTTTCATATACCATTATAAGGATTAGCTGCGATTTACTCCATAACAGTTAGTACTTATGTCACATTGTTTCAGTTATGTATTTAATAATTCAGTCAATTGTTATGCTTTACAAAACATGCTGGTTTTTGCATCTTTTTGTTACTTAGTTTGTGACCATTTCGTAACATAAGTATCAAGGATGGTACATACTACCATAAGAGCCGTGATTTTCACGGCTAGTATATACATTTACAAATACAACAAACAACGTCGCTATCACACAAACCCTGATTAGATTTAACTATACAGAGCATATGTTATGCTATAGGACATTATATTTCTTTATTTGATGGTTAAAATATGGAGCAGTTATTGTGGGAACGTTCTTATGAGGATGTGAGCAACTTTGTTGTTGTTGTATAGTTTAATGCAATTTGTCAGCACAGGATCGGCGAAAGAAGATGACTTATTTACATTTTGCGGGCAGATAAGAAACACTCTGCCTCTGAGAAAAGACAATTACAAGGTGAGGATTGCATATTAGTTCAAACTGATGACGCTCCGATATTATATATTTTGTTTAACCCTGTTGACGAACCCTGGAAAATGAACACATCAGAAAATTTCGTGAAAACGTAAAAAAAATACCTATGCAACAGGCTCAGCGAGGTATAAGTCATAGGTATAACCATGAGAGGGGACGGATATTGTTTGTTTAGAATATTCAGTTACCTGTGTTCGGGGTTCAAACGTTCCACAACATTGTCAGAAAAGGAATCGTGATATGTATGAAAGAACCTGAAAATATTATGCGTCAAGCTGAGTAAAAACCAATGAATCGGTATTTACAAAGTTATATGGAGTACTGAACTAGAAATAATTACATTCGCTACACTAGCACACACATCGGCCTACATTTATTGTTGCAGGAGCGTGGAGGCAATGCCTGTAAGTGGCGAACCTATAATTTTCTATCTTTAGTTCCACCAACAATAAAGTGGTGTTCATTAAGAACATAAATGACCACTTCGACCCCAACCTAGATGCTGACGGTGAAGATTACTATAGGCCAGTTCAGAAGAGAATTTTGTACCATTATTGTCTAAAAAGACACTTTCTACGTCCCATGTTAACAACAACCGTGATGCAATGATGCGACAAAGACAGGAGGATGTCTACATGCTCTATGTCAAACAGTACACCTATGTAAGATACACCCTTTGAAAGACTTGGAACATGTTGCTAAAGTAGTTGACCCAAACATCTTCAATTTGCTTTGTGACTGGGAGGATATTCACAACAAACTTAATTAGTAGCCCATCTAAGTATGCAACAATGTGAGCATATTTATCAACAAATATTAAATGAAAAATTATCCTATCGACTATTTGACATTTTTGAAAATCTACGCTGTCAAATTACTTGCAGGACTTGGACTTGCCAGTATAGCTTATGCCATGATCTGTTGCATGATCTGTTGTCCATCGTCGGTCCGTCCATTAAATATTTTACAACACTCTATTTTCCGATCTTTACCGAACTTGGCCAGAGCCTTTATATTGATGAAAGTTTAAACAAAAAAAAAACCACCACCACCAATATCGGATAATATAGTTAAGAGTTATAGCTCTTGATCAAATGAAAAGTTCCGTAGTTTCCTTGTAAACATTCCAATACCTTCGTTTTGCATCTGATCATTACCAAACTTGGTCAGAGTCCTAATATTGACAAAAGCGAGTTCGAAAACCACTATAGTCCGAGCCTATTAACCCGTTTGTTTGTACCCCTTACCGATTTCATTAACGAAAACATTTAATTTGATAAAAAGTGCAAAGAACTTAGCCAATTAATTCAATGATTTATATTTTCTAACCTGACTGTGAGAAGAATTGCCTTACCACCGTCATCATCTGCACGTTTTATTCTTAAAGGAAGTTTTCAATGTAATAGACGGACATGGAATCAGTACACAATTAATAAAATCCGGTTCAGTACCCACGAATGTAGTCATTTGTTCCTGTCTCCGTATGGTGCTGATACAAGAGTTAGATTTTGGCATTCTTGGTAAGGATGTAAAGGCAATTGTGTATTATTTAAAATTTGAGCTTATGGCGTGGTTGTCTGTGTGTATTTTGGCGACAGTCCATAGTGAGTAATAAGGCCATGGTGATGATCCGTGAGTGAAATCTTTGTTCCGTTGCATGGTGGTTTGTTTACAATTCAGCCTCTCAAAAAATGCAGGTCAACCCTTGACAAGAACTTCACCGTAAAGTCATCATTGAATGTATTTTAGATTAACATATGATTTGTATTGATTGTCATACAGTGGAAAGTTCAGTGCTGAGAAACAAATGTAGAGACTATATATTAAATTAATTGTGTTATATGGCCTGTCAACAATAAATTTGAGTAAAGTTTCAACTTTATTATTAATGATAGACACACGAAATTTTAATATGTTATGTATTTTGACTATAAAAATATAAAAATGAAATTAGAAAAAAAATAATTTTAATTTTAAAAATTTAAATAAAAGTTTAAAAAAAAACAGTAAAATTTTGCCACTAAGTATGCACATATATAATATTTATTGGGAATGATATCAAATGATATCAGCATGTATATACTCCTACCCCATATACAAGATCAAATGATGGATATTTGTCAAATTTTGTCAGAGAAAATGTCTTTGTTAGTCAAAATTAGACCATCATATAAAATACACGAAGACACAATTATATTTGGCTTTGTACCTTTAGGTCATTGAAACTATTTATTTGGGGTTCAAACAGTTAATTTATGTGTTTTAATGGGGTGACTTCCTGAGCAACACATATCTGCTCGTATAGCTGTCAGTAATTGTTTATAAATATAGCTATAGGGTATTTAGTGAGAGGACAAAAATGAAGACATTATACTAGAACCTGCTCAAGTTCTCTACAAAATAATATTAAGCTGACAGAAAATGAAATACAGGTCAAAGGGATAAAATATACTTTACCCAGGTATATTTGCCATTGCATGTAAGAAAAGAGCAAAATGATGTAAGTTGAACACAGAATGCATTCTATTTTATTGTTCAGTTTATTTAAGATATTGATTGATATAGTGCGGCATTGTGGCCCAGATGATATTTTGGAAATTCTAATGATCCATTTTGCTTTATGCATTATTAATTACTAATAATATTTGTTAACTGACACTCTAAAGATTACAGAAGAAATATTCAAACAGATTATATTTTATTTTAACTTTGTAAAACTAATCTTAAGATGGTTACATAGCTGACATAAACAAATATGCATATATTTTTAAAATTTCCATTAAAATTTAATAAATCAATATTTTTTAGCTTCAAACATAGTTGCAGACAAGCCATATCACGTATTACAATTAGACTTTTACTGCATTGCGAAATTCATATAATTAAGGAAGCAAATTTAGGTTAGGTTTCTTAAAAATAATTTGAACCTCAAATTGTACCCTATAGAACATCAGCACTACACACGTTCTGACAGCTGTCACATGTCTTGCTTGAAAGGAAATTTCAAAAGACTTCATGTATGAAGTTGAAATAGTAGTGGCATGCAAATATAACATGCAAATATAAACTTTGACTAAAAAGATTGACCCTGTAAGGAATCAGTACACAATTAATAAAATCCGGATCAATACCCACGAATGTAGTCCCAGTCTATTTTTAGATCATTTTTACCTGTCTCCTTTTTGTTGTGATATAATAGTTAGACTTTGGCATTCTTGGTAAGGATTTAAAGGCAATTGTTTATACTTTAGAATATGAGTTTACGGTGTGGTTGTCTGTGCGTATTTCGTCAATACTGTACAGTTAGTAATAAGGCCATGGTGATGACCCGGAAGTGAAATCTGTGTTCCGTTGCATGTTTTTTTTTTTACAATTCAGCCTCTAAAATAATTGCAGGTCAACCCTCGACAAGAACATCACCGTTAAGTCATCTTTGAAGGTATTTTAGATTAACATATGATTTGTATTGATTGTAACACAGTGGAAAGTTCTGTACTGAGAAACTAATGTAGAGACTATATAGTAAAATTAATTGTGTTCTATGACCACATGCTTGAGACTCAGTTTTAGTTCCTGGACGAGTCTATTTTCAGCAAAGAGGTGAATGTGCAACTTAAGATGTTCATATACATGTCGTCAGCTTCTGATATTTACAGTGTCGAATCAAGCAAAGAATGACAACAAAGAATTTGCATTTCACGTGGATTTTAAAAGCGGTTTCATTAATATGTTCATGTGTGCAAAGAAATATAATTCCAAACTCAACGTTATGGTACTTTACGGAATTATCCAGCAGTTACCGAATAGGATGAGTTACATCATTATGTTGTCGGATGGAAATAAACTGCCCCATAGTGAGCGGAATATGGCGCCGTGTTAGTATGAAAAGTCCGTTAAGCATATAAGGTACAAAGGATAACAGTATTAATGTCATTCTGGTCAGTCAGGTTAGAAATTATAAATCAATGATTCAGTTGACTTAGTTATGTGCACTTTTTATCATATTAAACGTTTTAGTTATTGAAATCGATTGGGGGGGGGGTACAAACAAAAGGGGATGTAGTATCGGACTATAATATCTGATAATAAATGTCTGGGGCCTCGTTGTATCAAACAATTTACGACAATTGTTTTTATCATAAGTCTATTTCTTAAATGCTATACTGTGAATAACACTTTACAAATAAAAGTGATTCATTTTATTTTCCTATACAGAAGGTATTTCTGCACTACCTGTATAAATAATTGCTACAGTTAATGCTGGATAACAGTGGACGATTATATAAAATGAGTAGCAATCAAAATCATGCTAAGACGTTTACCAAAACAGGGGACCGTGAATTAAGGGCACTTTCGGGGAGCATAAATGGGTTGTACTGATTTTCTTTTTTGTTTTCTTCCAGCTTGGCATGGTAACTTATTTTTAATTAAATTATCAAAAAGAATCAGGCTAACATCAAAATACTACTTTAAACAAATAAGAGCAACAAAACGATTTTGCAATGTTTTAGATATGAACGGTGCTTTTCTTTTAGTTCACCTGCCAACAGTTTTTAAGTGAAAATGAATTGCTAGTTTATAGGATGAAACAACAATGGTATCTTGGCCAGACATGAACAAAATCAGATCCATAAATAGTCTATACAAATGCTACAAGAGAATTTCAAATTAACCAAAAGGCATACCTCTAGTAAGGAAAAACGGATATGGCATGTTTAAGAAATGAACAAGCATCGTATAAACGGAATCCATTATTACGATAGTGGGTTATAAGCAACGTTAGATTTGTTCATTATACTTTACTGCTAACTATGGTAACACTTTAACGAGAATCAGTTGAATATATAATTAAAAATGTCAACCTTAGACAAATGAAATGTTAAAACGCATATATATATATATATATATATATATATATATATATATATATATATATATATATATATATATATATATATATATATAATTAGTTACAGATACTAATATAAATATATATATTTTTTTAAGTTTTGTTCAAGCCTGAATTAGACTGGCTTAAACAACAAAACTCTATAAAGCAGGAGGGATAAACATTGAAAAAAAAGGCGCAAAACTTTTCAATGCGCGAGGAATATATCTAATTCAAGAAAGGATCCGAACTTTCTGGAAATAACTTACTTGATGCCAAGTTTGGATAAATTGATCGAAAATTAAACACAAAGTAAACTATTACAATTTGAAACAAAGTTTAAAAACTGGTTAATATAAACGGATATTGCTGAGACAGGAACCGTGGTATTGTTGAAATACAAGTTATTGTCAAATTTGTTTAACTAAGATTGCATGCATAATGAAACGTCTAAGGTGCACACAAACTAAACAGATTAATGGACAGACAACAGGTCATCCTTAGCAACTCTCCTTACCAGTTATGCAGTTGCTCAGGTGAGTTAATAAAATAACAAGAGCACCATCTAGCGGGGCAATATATGCCCGTCTATATATCGATGTCAATAACATGTGCACCAATTACATGTATTATTCGAATACAACCGGTTAAATAGTTATGACCCGGCATTATTTGGCATTTGATCCACAGTGTGACAGTAACCTTAGATGCAAAAGTTACGCCCGACACATCATCTCAATGTAGATAACATTTGTATCAATTATAATTCGAATATACCAACCGGTTCAAGTTATGGCAAGGACACGAATAAGAGAGAGGCGGACAGACAGACGCCACGAGCCATCACATAATACTACGCGTCTTACGTTGAACGTAAAATACAGTTATGCTCTACAAAGCACCATAATTAATTTATCCAGGTAAACTGCGTATAAGTGGTATCTTATTCTATATTTGTACCTTACTGCATTTGTATGGGAAAATATAAACGCGTTTTTTGGATTGATATACTGCACGACCTCATATTTTCCCATACAAATGCAGTAACCTTTAAAATTCCACATAAGGCGTAATTATATAAACAAAAATCGGTACAAGAAATAAAGTAACTGAATGTATGATGTATTCCAAACTAAATACACCAGCGATGATTCATCAGTACACAATAAAAGCATTATTAAAGCGCACATAGCTCCGCCCAGACAAATTTAAACTCTTAGTAGCGCGCTAGACTTACGAAAGGAAATGGCGTTTTGGTCTGTTTAAAATTGAAATTGAAATTCATATTCTGAATGAATGTGCATTGCAACAACGTTTCCATTCAGTCTGGAATGAATAGACGTTGGTATCTTTTCGATTCTAGGAAATTTCGTGATAATGAGTGGACCTATCTGTGTCAATTCTACATGAGGTAATCTAATTTTGCAGCGAGGGAGCAGCGTGTTGATAAATTCAAGTGTGTTTCTTTTGTCATTAAATGTTTGGAATCATAATATGTGTAGTGTAAGAAGTCTTTTAATTGTAATTATCAGAAAGACACTATGTAATATAACGTTTATTTCATATTGAGTGTAGTAAGGAGAATGTAATTGCACTAGGAATATAGTCGAAATTACAGCACAATTTCGAAATGTGTAATCAAGCGTTAGAAGCCATGATATGGCTCATGTAGTTCGAACTTGCAGAATATAACTTAGAAAATCCATTTTGAGGCAATGCAGGATATAAAACTGTAAAATATAGTTTATGCCATCGACAGTTAATGCCTTGTCTCTTGAATGTTATTTATAAGTCCGAGCAATTGTATGACCTGTCTGTCGTCTATCGCTAGCCTAAATTCGAAACATTGTATCAAGCGTGTGAACGCGGAATGTGGCAAAGCAGCTAGCTAGTATATGACAGTCCACGAAACATCTGCTTTAGTTCATTCAGAAACAAATTTAATCATCTAAAACGTAAAGAGTCTACCATATGAGTTTACACGATTCGGTTACAAAGTAGTTCCTTAATACAATAGTGGGCACAAGTGCTGTGCACGTGAGTGCAATACAACGGTGTGCCATGTCGTAAAATACTGCACGATTCGGACATTGTAAAGTTAACGGAGAGAAAAAGGAGCATATAACAAATGTCTTTTTTTTAGCAAGAAAAATACATCACTATATAAAAATTACACATTGATTGGAATGAACATAGCAGATATATTTAGTGACCGAGTGAATAAATTTAGGATATATAACGTTAAAACATTGAAACCAACATGATACTGATCCGGAAAGCCTGTACGCTTATCTACTCACTAGGTGATGACTTTTAAGATTTTGATCTGTATGACGAAATGTACCCTCGTTCATCCGAGGAATAATTGATTCCTAACTATTTCTCATTTCCCCAAGCATATAAAAAACCCCATAAATGTGATGTTGACTGTAAATAAATGTGGCTTATTATTTCCAGTCAATTTCACTCTTGTTAAAGCACATCATTTGAAATATAATTATTTTAAATTAACTACGAAACAAGTTCTTACAATTTATATTACTCAGGGGTAAATGCAGTACGATGCAATGTGGATTAATTATCCAGCACAAGGATAAATAATATTGCCACAACTAGGATCAAACGCACAATCTTTCGATCTGGAGTCCGAAGCTCAACCACTGGACCATGCATTGTACTGCACGAGTCTTGTTCTTTAATGTTATTTGAAATTTCTTCATCAGTTGTGGAGACATTGAGGCCCAGAATATGTAATGCATTGAGAAACCAACTTGATTACTCGGATCGACGTTCACTTCATTACGCCATGCCTCTCCAGACTTTACAAATCTAAACTGAGTTGTTAGTCACATCAAAACAGACAACGACGTCTCCATATAGTTTGTACAGTTCAGACATTACAAAATAAATAACATGGGATAAATGTTTTACAGGTGTCTTTTTATCTGTGAGGAGTCATAGATTCATAGATTTTTATGAAATAGTTAATTTGTTATGGCAGGAATTAAGACGGGAAGTCACCATTCATGAAGTAGAAAGACCAGAGGGTAATATTCTTTGGGCGCCAATTTAATTCATTACACTGGCATTTTCGTAATAGTGTTCCTAACCAAGTATATCAGCTTGGATGGTATTTCAGCTACGTCGATGCAAATGTACTCAAAATTCATATATATTCATTGACTTAAGTCGATTGATGACATGCTTAATGGTGTTTTCATTTTGCGTTCGTAAACCTTAATAGCTAACCTCGATAAGCAACTACCTGGAACATTTAATGTTAATTGCTAGTTACATAGACTATGTACTTTTCCCTTTTGATATAACTTGTTGTTTTTATCTGTATTTCAAAGTTGTCATTAAATCTGAAAATTATAGGGATCTTGGCCTACTTTTCTGTCTTTTGACATGACCACTTGAATACAGAGATGCTCCAATTTATTATTATTATTTCTCTTACATTAAGTCATAATGTTTGATATGGTATCTTCACTTACACACAGTTGGACGTACATGTAATTATGCTTCACAAATGTTGTTTTTCGTGTTACACCCTAATTTGTCCTAGAAAATTCCCATCATAAAATGTCATTATCAAATATAACACATCAACCGTTCTAAAGTGAGTTTCTTTCACTTTTTATTCACATGTCAAGTCTTCTCTGGATTCAAACTCCGTTATGACGGAATTGTTGCTCGTTAATTCTATTTATCGATACATTTGCTTTAGTGAAGATTATATAGTAATTCAGCACCAAATACAGATTTTAAAGTCTCAGTGCATATCAGGCCCATCCAGTCTGCAACATGCAATTTCTGGAACCTGAACGAGAAATGCATTACATATTACACCTGTCGTATCTTTTATCTGCTCAGTTAGGTTGTATATCAAATTCATCACACATCAAACCTCTTGTATCTATAGGACTATTCGATGCTTGATGTGTTTAATATATATATATATATATATATATATATATATATATATATATATATATATATATATATATATATATATATATATATATATATATAGTAAACAGCGTACAATTATCACAGTGGTCGTACCATGACCAAACGACTTAAATAAATTAGGAATGGTGGAGATTGGTTTATTGGTAATTTATCATTTATAATTGACTTGATCTGCCAAGTATATTGCATAATATTTCTCAAATGAGAAGTGAAATATTGTTCGGGCCCTTTCTTCACCACTCTCCGTCAATATCCTAACAAAGGATTCATATAGATTTAGGTCAGTGCCTAATAGCTGATTATTGCTATGCTTGGTGACGATCTTTTTGAAAGAAGTTGGTGGATTCGTTGATTTCTCAGACATCCAATCTTGCTGTTTTATCGTATGAATAGACCTCGTTTTCCCAGACGTTCCGTCATATATCTGGTCACCGCTTTTTTCATACCTTGAAGTAGCGTTTTGGTCCTGGTTCCATGTATAATTAGTATCAGTATAGGAAGCCTTGACTGCCTGAATTTGGTAGCTGGTATCAGTGTCTTCAGTAGGATTCATCACAGGCTGTGCATTTCCAGATTTGGAAGCATATGTGTTTTGTGAAGCGGAAGAAGTTGAAAAAGATGACGCACTAGCTTCAGTGTGTTCTGTGGTCAACCTATGACTTAATTTATCGATTCTGATTCTTCCTATCTCATCTGCTTTGACTTTTGGTGTCACTGGCTTATGCTCGATACGATATGGTTTCATTGTGGTTCTTGTGCGTTGCTCCCTATGGGTTGTCTGGCCTCCTTCATCCCAAGTATATTTTGCAATTTGTTTTTCCGTACGTAAAATTGGTTGGGCTACACCCTGTACTAGCAATGATCCATCTTCACTTAGAAGGAGAGGTGGCAAAACCACAAATTCAATCAATGTGCCGCTTCTTCTATAGTACTTGTACAAGCGATGATCGAAGTCTTCCCCTTTTATGGCCTTTTGCCCTAATACAACTGGCGGATCTTGTATCACCAATAACCAACAAAGCAGGAAGCATTCAATGACATAGAGTTTCATTTCTGTCTCATAAAGGTAGAGTTTAGTTGATCTCATCTTGTCATGGATGTGATTCTCACATTCCTGTAATAAAACATTTCACACTTAACCATTCTCCATGTAACTATGACATAATGGTTTTCACGTCATCATTCATTCAGTGAATAGTTCGAAAATTACTTTATGAAGACAGAAAAGGACCTCGTGACTTAGAAATCTCTGCGGTATTTTATGCAAAGATGAGATTAGTAGTGTCCTTGAAAATGAATATGATAAATAACGAACAGCTGACACAACAATGAAAACTGATTACCCGAAAAAGCACTCCGTCCCTTGTGACATTCACCAGTTTTCTTGCTGTTCTCAGACATCGTTTTGCCTCGTCTCCTACCTAAAGAAGCCAAACACATCCTTGAGTTTTTATTGGATATGCATGGAGAATAATATAGTTATTTGTTTTAAAACAAGCATTATAGACTAACACACCAATGCTATAAAATGTAAGCAGTAAACTATTTAAATGAACCGATGGTTTGCTGAGTATGAAATAATCAAATAATGTCTGACGCACATGTAATTTAAAGTAGAACAAAATTTCCAAGTATTTACATGTACACATAGTAAAGTATAACTGGCTTGCACCTGAACCGCTTTGGGGAACTCATCAATTACTGTCTTACAAGTACGTATTATATATATATATATATATATATATATATATATATATATATATATATATATATATATATATATATGTATGTGCAATATAGAGGACTATTGACGTAATAATTTTAATACTTTTCTCGTTCCGATAGTTTCGCATGAAACAAAATCTTTATATGTCATGAAAATATAAGATTTCCCATCATACTAGGCAATACTTCACCGCTAGTTAAAATACTGCGCCATCTTTTTACTTACTATTAAATATTAACGAAGGAGAAGATAATATCCTCTATATATTCTTTATCTATAAAATAATCTTCTATGATGCAGCATTAAATTTAGACCAAATTCTAATTTTAATATTACTGTACCACTATACACTAATTCAACTGTTGATCTGTATTAATGCCTAGGTCTAATATATATCTTTGTAGCTTTGGTTTTATTTTCATATAATACACATATTGTCCTTAACGACAAATCTTTGAACAAAGTGTCTAGTAATTGCAAGACTACTTTTTAGAGTCGCAGTAGAAAGTTTTGAATTTTACTATTTGCCAGATGGCATTCAAAGAATTACATATAATTTCATACCGGTATCGCTGGGTCACCCGATATTCTTTCCACTAGATCATACATCTGCTTGTTTGCCTTCATAGTCGTAAAGTTATGGCATTCCTGTGAATTAAAATACAATGTAATGCATATCGTCTGGGCATTTACAATGATTTAATGTGCATTGTCTGATTCGCCTGACTATATATAAATATTGTCATCCAAGTGTGTGTGTGTGTGTGTGTGTGTGTGTGTGTGTGTGTGTGTGTGTGTCTAACAAATTATACTTTTTGACCCAAATTTCTTGTGACAGAGATTGAGGAGACTGAATGGAGCTCTTGAGCCGAGAAGGATTTTTATATGTGGTCATGCTCTGGGATATTACATCAGGGATTTTGAATGGTTTGTTCAATTATATCATGAATTAGAACAAGAGGGATGTTTTGGCCCTAAGATTCATATTCCTTTCTTGCACACGTATAAATGCTTTAACTATATTTGTCATGTTTGGAAGTTATATATATATATATATATATATATATATATATATATATATATATATATATATATATATATATATATATATATATATATATATATATATATATATATATATATATAATGGTTTCATTTTGAAAGAGGACACAGTCGATTCCTATGTTTGAGTACAGATGACTTTGCAAAATTTTATCTAACAAATAGGTCTGATTCCGGAATAAAATACTCTTAACCATACGTACAGTCAAGAGGTTGAGTAATATTTGAATTGCAGTTTCTTCATTTTGTCCATGCTTCTCGGTGAGAACTTCGACAGCGTGCAACCACTGGTTGTCATACAACATTGTGTATCTCTCTTCTAATGTACTGAGTGGATTCTGGTCACTAAAGTCGCCAATGTTTGTTTTGTTGTCAGCCATCTGAAATTCCATTCGCTGACTAAATCTGAAATGAAATGTCGTAATCTCTCTTTTATGGTCTATTTAAGCAACTTCACAAGCTATAAAAATGTGTTCAAGTATACAATGATATACATATTTCCATTAAATTAATTTCAGTTTGGAGTATGTTTCCTTCATGTAATTATATGACGAGTTATAAAAAATCATATTAAATGTCATAAAGCTTTTTATGATTGGAGGAAGCCGGAGGATACTTACAACAACCAGAAACAACCGACCCTGTTCCCATAACTACAGTCAATGTCGTAAAATGCTTGTAAGACGATTGTGGAGTATGCGCATCAGTCTTTTCATATATAGCCAAAACTGTCATTTGTTTAGCAAACTATAATGGTTTTTGCTGACGAGAAACACGAATTTTGTCAGGATATAAAAAGATTCTACGTATGTTCGATGACATAAAGCCCTTTCCAAGCATTTCATTTAAAATCATCCCATCACAATCACTTTTAACTATGAAAAGTAAGTGATCGAATGTTTTCATATATCTTAATTTATGCAATAAATTTAAAATACAAACAGATTACGTTGTTAGAAGATTTTGATAATTTATCTTGTGTTTCCTTTTATTAAAAAATAAATTTATTGACTCAACGAAATGGAAATTACTTTTTCACTGCATTATCCTTTTCTTCTTTTTCTTCTTCCAGCCGTTTGTTTTTCTCCACCATCTGAATTTTCTCATCTTGTAGTCTTTCAATGTTACCTTCCATGTCGTCTAACATTTTCTTTAGGTCTTTCATTTCCTTTCCACCAAACAATTTAAAATATTCATCTCTAAACCTTTTCCCTTCATCAGGCTCTTTCCCAACTCTCCGTGTGTCTCTTCTCTGGGACTCGAAGACATGGACTGAATGTGGCATTAAAGCACTAGGATCTGCGCTAGTATATTTTGAGCTGTTGAGCTGGAGCGATGTCACATAATATTTAATTAAAAATTGCAAACAGTTTTATAAATTACTTATCTAAGCATATAAATAAATCATTATGTGTTCTAATTATATTGAGATTAAACAATAAATGTTATCAATTTAATTTATAGGGTTTTAGGTTATAATAGTACACGTACAAAATTATAATTCCTTCACGATGGACTTTTAAACAAGGCTATGTCAATGAAAGAATCTTACTCTATAAGAAAGAAAGTAAAACACAAAGAAAACCGAATGGCTTATATCTTGCGCATGGATTGATTAGTACTACACATACAATATAAGACAAATTAATAGATTCAAGATTATTGTAATATGTTATTTTCTTAAACAGGAATAGATATAAATTATCGTTAATCTTGTTTATCATGATAGACAATGCTGTTACCAACAATTTACACCATAAACCTTTGATTTGATACAGTTATAAAACTCTGTATCAAGTAAATATACATAACTCCATTTATCTGCATACCGCTTATTAGCACAATCTCCAAGCTCAAATTCTTTTCATCATTTCAGTCTACAATTTCTTTATGTTTTTTTCATATTGTTCATACTGATAATCTGCATCTATTAAATCTATCATTGACCGAAAATTGAAAAACAGTCAGCTTGTCATTGCATAGTTGGAGATGATCAAACGCTTACCAAACTGTCCTACAAGGTTATTCTTACATGGCTATCATACGTCACATGTGCTCGGCCTCGCATAAAAAGAGCGACTACTAACCTTTAATATGATACAAGTAAATAGCACAATTTTAGAGGGAAAATTAGTATGCCAAAGGCCTATTTAGTTACATTGATGAATTTTAGTCTACTTCTTGTGATTTTGTTAATTAAATTTGTTGGGGAAATACAATGAAAATATTTTATATATTATTTTATTGACACCTTATCTACTTAACACTACGGCCCTGATAACAATTTCAACAATTTGAAATTGATCTTCCTGCCACCAAACACTACTTGTTAAGCCAGTCATGGTACATGGGAATCATCAGGAATGTAAAGATGATTTATTGTAGGAAAAGTCAAAACATTTTTCACTAGGATGGACAGTATAAATAAAATCACAGCAAATTGTTTTGTAAACAATATTAAACAAGATGAACAGACACCACAAATATGGATTTCGCGAGCACGAAATTTCCAAGTACAAATAATTTGCGAGCACGAAAATTCCAAGTACAAATACGAATTTTTGGCAAGGAGCAAATTAGCTAGTACTGATATGCCGAGTGCACAATGCAAGATAGGAATTAGCGAATATGGAAACTCCTAGTACACATAAGAGGGCATGAACCCATGAGTATGGAAACCTCGAGGTTTTATATATATATATATATATATATATATATATATATATATATATATATATATATATATATATATATATATATATATATATAAAGAATACAAATCATATGGCGAATAACAACCCTCTCCAGCGTACTGGATCCACCAAGGGATCACGTTTGTCAGGGATTAATTAAAATAGATGCAATAAACTGACGACGAACAGTACGAAACTAGTAACTAGTTTCCGCAACTAGTCTATACAAGCTGGTTGTATTTATAGTTTTAGCACATGTAAAGATAGAAATGTAGAGGTTTACAAACGCAACGTTTTTGTGTTTATTTGTTTGTCGTAACTATGTTTTGTATTTGCCTTTGAAAAAGACTCATTAAGAGTCGAAAGCGCTTAGGCTAGTTAGTTACTAGTTTCGTACTGTTCGTCGTCAGTATATTGCATCGATATATATATATATATATATATATATATATATATATATATATATATATATATATATATATATATATATATATATATATATATATATATATATATATATATATATATATATATATATAGTTTAATTGTTTGTCTGTTTAATTTATTTTATTCCATTATATGTTATTGTAATAAGGCAATTATAATTAACTGCATTTCTATGTGAAAATATGAAACAGTTTTCGGATGGATATACTGCACGACCTAGGGAGTGCAATATATCCATCGGACACAAAACGAGCTCATATTTTCCCATGCAAATGCAGTAACCTTTTTAATCATATGGTCGTTTTCTTATTCTACCTAAGGCTTAATTATATAAACAAAAATACACTACAAGAAACAAAGTAACTGAATTTATGCTGTATTTCAAACTACATACATAAACGCAGATTCATCAGTACACAAGAACAGCATTATTAATGTGCACATAACACCACCCAGATAAATTTGAACATAGTTGCGCGCTAGACATTATCTTTGAAAGAAAATGACGTTTTGGTCTACTTAAAAATGAAATTTAGAATTTATATTGCGAATGAATGAGCATTGAAGCAACTATTCCATTTGGTCTGGATGAATAGATTTTGGTATTTTGTTTTCGATTCTACGTAATTTCGTGATTATTAACTGGATTTATCTTTGCCAATTGTACATAAAGTACATCTGATTTTAGCAGCCAGGGAGCAGCGTGTTGACATCTGCAAGTGTGTGTTTGATCTGTCATTGAATGCTTGAAATCATAATGTGCAAAAACTATGAATTCTTTCAATTGTAATTATCAAAAAAGACGCTATGGAATATAATGTTCATTTAATTTGTGAGTGCAGAAAGGAGGATGTAATTACAATAGGAATATATTCGAAATTGCATTATAATCTCTAAAAAGTGCAATCAAGTTTAGAACCAATGACATGGCTCATGTAATTCGAACTTGCAGAATTTAACTTAAAAAAACCATTTTGAGGAAATTCAGGATATAAAACTGTAAAATACATTTATGCCATTCTTATTACCAGCTAAAGAGGACAGTTAATGCCTTGACACTTGAGTGTTATTTGTAGGTCCTAGCAATTTTATGACCTGTCTGTCGTCTATCGCTAGCCTAAATCCGAAACATTGTATCAAGAGTGTTAACGCGGAATGTGTCCAAGCATCTGGCATGTGACAATGCACGAAACGTCTGCTTTAGTTCATTCAGAAACAAATTTAGTGAAGCAAAACGTAAACGTCTACTACATGAATATACATGATTTCTTTACAAAATAATTCCTAATACACGGGAAATGTGCCGTGGACGTTAGTGCAATATGAAGGATAATATAGTAAAATACTGCACGATTCTGACAATGTAAAGTTAACGGAGACAAAATTGAGCATATGATAACATTGTTTACTGGACTTGTCCTTGTCAACAATTTAGTTCAGTTCTGTTTGACGTGACTGAATTTTCAAACTTTTGTTTTATTTCATTGATGTAAACAAAAAATAATATCTTTATTTTCTTCTATGTGTATGAGCTTATTGACCAAATTATTATTCAGGTAAACATGTTGATTTGGGTCAGGGTTTGGAGATTCCAAAATTTTATAGGGTATTATGTTTTAAATAAAAAAGACAGATTAAGTTATTCTAGAAAGTTATTTTCAATTAGGTAATGGATTTTGTTTAGAAAATGCTAATTTGTGGCATGAGATCAAACAGATACCTATATTATCTTGTGACTGTCAGACTTTTGCCAGTTGCGCTTTACGATCTAGCACTGTAAGTTTTTATATTTTGACCAATTTGTGCTGAAATGTATTTTCTGCAAATTATTGAATTCAAATAATTATTGTCTCTGGAAATACAAAAGCGCTGACAAAATTCTTGGACAACGACATCAAATGGAAAGTATATTGAATTCAAACCTGGAATAATATGTACGTGATTCAAGAAGTGACTGTAGACACATCAGTACGACGCTGGCCATAACAGACACGCCATCGATTTCAATTTTGAACTGAGCTTTATTCACGACGTTTTATTACTAGGATTTGTGTCTTTAATTCTTGGATTATGTTTGGATTTAATTGGCAAAACTGTAAGTTTTTTCTCCTTTTTTTATTTGTTAAATGTTACAAAGCTTGTTGTCTTCACTCCTGTTTGCTACTTATTTTAAGAGCATATACTTGGAACAGAATGAACATCGAAAGATAGGAATCCGCGAATACGGAAAACCGAAACATATAGTAAGGTAGGTTGCAGCAATTACTGAATTAGATTAGATTGCAATGCAGGAAAGCGAGTGCAGGTCTATATACCGGTTCTTATGACAGAAGTGGATATTGCCGCCTTTGTAATATTCCCCAAGAGATGTCATGTAATAAGTAAAGAAACTTGACAAAAGTGGAAGTTTAATTTTATTAAAAAACAACGTATAATTATATTATAAGGAACCAATTATTTCCACACAGACAGAAATACACATTCAGGAAAATTTGCATTTCGTCGTGATAGATATGAAACAGATATAATATCAGATGTCAAAAATGCATCGGAATCCATTTTTGTTACAAAGATTTGATTACAATGTTTGAACGTATGTTATTGCTATAGGTCTCATGCCCATGCGAATGGCTGTAACAACATAAAGACACAGTGGATAGGTGAGATGCTGTTATGACAATATGCCATTCGGTGTCTACAAACGTGGAAATGGCCTCAAAGCGCCAAAGGGATAGCCTCACATGCAAGAATTAGACAAACGTCAGAATGATGAACGTTGATGACTTCATCTTCTAATAGCCTGTCACGTCTACAGCTGATTCGTCGTCATGGACACCCTCGACCTCACTATCGTCGAAACTGTAGAGATTTGTGTTGTTGTTGTTGTTGTTGTTGTTTTGTGGCTTAAGGCCACTTTTCAGCACACGATAGGCTATACATGGCGGCCAGTATTAATGGCGGAGGAAGAAACCGGGAAATTCGCGGAAAGAACCACCGACCCACGAGAAGCTACTGGCAAGCTTTCTCACATATCCACATTCGCCGAATCTTAGTCTCGATCCAACGCAGACAGGGGTGAGATAGCAGTGATCCGTAACGGAGAGCGCTTTAGACCACTCGGCCCCTTTGAACCCCTAGAGATTTGTGTCGGAGTCATCTTTGTTCAATAGAGCTACAGTGAAGCCATCAGCACAGTTGTTAACGGCGGACAGGAGTTCCATTCTGGTGCAGTTTCTACACTGGATTCGTTTGAGCGAAGTGTGAAAACTCTTCAATTATTTATTATGGACGACAAGGGTAGGCTATGACAGAGATGCGAATTGGACAGACTATTAACTAATCTATCCATTTCTTCCTCACGCATCTAGCTGCTTACAAAACGGTCAACGTTGATATCGGGAACGGTTGAACTTAACTGGTCCAGATCAGCCATGGCGAGGACGATGCCATTATGTGGTAGCAGCAGGAGTGAAAGCGACATATGGGTGTATTTGAAAACGATGTCTATGTAACGATAGCTGCTTGATAGTTCGAATGAACAACTATTTATGAGATCTTTGGTATAAGACACCCTCAGATTTCTACACATTCTTTTTATGGCATTTACTGACACATCCACGAAAGCGACAGCTGGATGTATTTGAGAACGATGTCTATGTAACCATAGCAACTTGAGAGTACCAATGAACAACAAGTATTTATGAGAGCTTGGGTATAGGGATATAAGACACCCTCTGATTTCTACACATTCCTTTTATTGCATTTACTGACACATCAACGAAATTAGTCATTACGGTACATAGAGATAAATCTGAAATAATCTCATTCACCTTTCAGAATATTCACTCATAGCAAGCCGCCGCTTTTCGAATGATTAAAATGCAGCAGAGTGAAAAGGTGTAACCAGGAAACAGAAAACTTTGAGAATGGTTGATAAAACAGGCGTTGCACGGTTTGGAATGTTGCATTCATCCAAACGTCCTTGACTCCCTTCAGCAAACCAAACTGCTTGTCTGTTGCAAACAAAACATTCAAGCTGCGATGAAAAACGTAGACAACTCCCAGGTAGAATGACACTTCATTGGACTCAGCTTGTCTTGATCTGGCAATGAAAACATCCGGTTCGTCGACAAATGTTGGTAATGGCACCTACTTCGGTTTCAATATATCCAAATGACAATATTCTGGCAGCAGCGGTTCAAAATACCTTCCGATAGTGATCGTCGAAAATGAGTCAGATTGATTATGTTGTCGTCTGCACTAACTGGAATGTGTTATTTCGTTGCACATATCTGGATGTAAGCGGATGTAGCATTGTGAAGAAATTTTCTTTCATTTCACTTTGGCGGTGAACATGGTGGACTGGCACGTCACATATTTCAATCCTTGGCGTGTATATATGTCAGTCGTATACATATTCAAATACCATCATTGAAATGAGTCAATTGGTAATTTGGCTTCACACTTTCATACAGTTATGTTTGAAGCCCTACTGGCAATTCTGCATTTATTCATGTTAACGCCAATTGGATTCTGTAATCCTACTGGCTGCCATCTGAAATAAGCTCGCTTTTCCTTTAACAAAAACAGCACAGAGTATTTCCGAATTCTACAATTCAGCCTCTTTTGGAATTAAATGCATTTTATATTATATATTATATATTCAAAATTTGTACAGATCTTTCCGCGGTTTTGCGCCTGCCTGTCCGCCCGTGTTCGTCTTTTCCTCTGTCAGACATTTATTTAACAGCGTAAACTGCATTCATAAATATGCGTAAATGAGTCTGTGTGTGCCTGAAATCCTACTCAGACCACTGATTGATTAAAACGACTGAAGCACGAGTGCGTGATGGGTCTATTCCCACTCAAGAAAGCCATATATTCAGGCAATGTGGAGCACGCCTTTTACCGTTTCACTGTCTAACAGCTTATTTATGAGCACTCATTGAGTTCATTAAAGCCTGGCTGAGGTAAATCTAATTCCATCTCCCATGAATATTTAAATGCAGGCAGAGGTATATGCACAATATGTGATAATTCAAAGTCAAGTCACTACATTTATGGTGGGCGAGCTGCAGCTCAGATTAGATAGAATTAGTCGATGGACTCATAGATAGTACTTTAGACAGGGACAAGGCAACAATATAAATAATATTTCCGCCTCAATACACACCTTTATGAAATAACACTATAATTAAATTTGAAAATAAAAACAGCAGAATTCCTGGGGTTTCTATTTGATGAACATCTAACATGATGCAGGCACATAGTTGAGCTGGTGATACGATGTGGACAGGACCTAAACCTCTTGAGGAACCTCAAGGGAACCCGCTGGTGAGTGGGCAACCAGAGAGTACACTTCTTACATCAGACAGGGCATCGATTTGCTCGAATATAGAGTATAGGAGTTAGGCACATGCCTCTGGGAAGCCCACTTTATTCAGGAAAATAGATGAATGCTGTACCAAATTCTAGCTATCTGGATCGGTGCACTCAGAAGAAGAGATTTATATCTTAGCATAAGGCGAGAAGAAATTTTATATAGGTATGCATAAAGGATCTTAAGCCATGACCTGTTAAAGCTTGCTAGGACTATCATCAAGGGATGCAATAAGCCCTACAAGTATAATCTAGTCCCAAGCCTACGGACGGGGATGGATGAGGTTGGGGGGAAGGGCGGAGAAAAATGTCATAACCTTCAAAGAGAATTCGAAATTAATAACATATAAACAGAAATAACAAGATATCTTGCCCCTGCCCCAGCGACCTGTTACACCCCAAAAATAAACTTTCAAGCTTTGGAGCATTGTTAAAAATGAAAGATTATTTAGATACAAACGTAAAAATACTCTTGGAGATAGATGGTAGATAAGAGAGATAAACAATATTCTATATTTACGGATCTAAATCCTAAAGCATAGGAGTCGCTACAACAGCGGTGGTGATCCAGGACGAGGGCATCTTCGTTAAAGCTAAAGTACCAGACAACTGCCTAATTTTTGCAGGATCATTCTGGGCTATAACTCAAGCAATTATATTGATACAAAACATTCAAACATCAACGCCATTTATAATTAGCGCCCCCTCCCCCGAATCAGATAACTATTCTAGTTGATGAAAGTATTTGAAGCAGGTCAACCTACGACTCAGAACACTGGAAAAGTATATTTCTATTGTGGAATTCATTTGGGTGTCATCCCACATTGACATCCCTGGAAGTGAAAAGGCGGATAAAGAAACAAAAAAAAAAAATAAACTGAACGAACCTTGTGGCCACCCATTGGCTTACAGGGTTTAGAAAATGTAAAGAATAATTTTGTAAATATTTTATAAAAAATGGCAAGTGGAATGGGATAACAACCCAAAAGGACACAGACTTTATTACCTACATAAACAAATATGCAAAAATGTCAACGTCCCAAAATGACTCCAAAGTCAAAGCTAGATTAAAAACCGGAGTATTTCTATTTGAAAGGATTCGTCCATTAAGGAAGTTATTTCTCATGTGTAGAATCTACAAAGTTTTTAACCGTCATTATTATTTTATTCGCTCGTGGTTAACATCAGGAAACAAGTGCTCATATTTCATATAATAGCTGTTTTAGTTCACTTTTAGTTTCTTGTGCAGACTGTTTTATATTTACGAATTCCGAAAACTGGGTAAACTGTCCGATTTCATGTCATCGTTTAAATCCTCATTGTGTGCGAAAGTTAGACAAGTTACACGTCAGTTGATTGAATAATTAGTACGGCTATCTCTATCAACATAGTCATTTAAAGTATTTACATTGTAAAATTATTTATGTTTCGTCCTCACATATGAATATATGAATGATATAATTTAAATCACGTACATTCTTTTTAATTGTATAAAATGGATTTTGAGGTATGGGCAAGAGAGTCAGATCTCTATCATTAGGTTCAAAACTTCCTTTCTTTGAAGTTCTATCATATAGTAATTTCAGTCTTGAGTTAGTTGAGCAAAAATTAGCCATTTTGCTACTTCACATGTGTTTGAAAATTTATGCTTGAAATCAGAGTCATAGTCAAAAAGATTAATTTCTAATCTTTGTTTGAAAAAAGTTCCTTTCTTACTGACTTATATTGTCTACGGACAGTAAATCCGTATTACAAGGACTAAAAAGTAACGAATCTTGAATTGACTCCCTAACATCAAAGCAATATAATCAAATTATATTTTTCAAAGTTTTGGTGAAACTATTCTAACGCTCCTTGGATTCCAATTGATAGGCAGAAGACGTAAACTGTTGGATGTCTAATTCATGCATAACTTCTTGTTAAATTCTAGTTCTAAAATTTGATCTTTGATCAAATTAAACAGTTTTGAGAACGTCAAAAAAAGGTTTACCTAAACCTTTACTATGTTTCTAGTTTTAATATTGCTGAAAGTAATTGCCTCTGTAAATCTTGCGGACTCACGCACTATAGACCACAATGGATTGCTTGCCTGACCGGGTTTTAGGTGAGGGAGCGATACTATGTACCCTTATTCTGCTAAATGATGCATCAATTGCAGGGATATATTATGATCGGGATTTCCTACCATTTGACAAACGTAGCACGATCTACAGTAATTAGAAACGTCAATTTCAGTTTTGGGCCAGAAACATTATTTAAGATTTTATGATGAGTCTTACTGAATCCTAAATGACCAGCCAATGGTGTTTCATGGATTAGACTAAGATTTCATCTATATATGATATAGGAATAAGAATTTGATTGCTCATTAAACACTCATCACTTGAGAGTACCTCAGGTAGTCTCCATATTTGCATAAGGACCTAAGTTTTAACAAAATAACAGATTGGTAACTGCGTGGCTTCAGTTTAACTAAGAGTCATCTAAAACAAACAGGCGATTGCAGAATCTTGCTTCTATTCGACAATGAGTGACCGTCTTTTGTCATTCTGATTAGAATAAAGTGAATAATTAGCAAAATAAGATAACTGTATTCAGTACTAGATAAAGGAATTATTTCCTGATCAACATTTCTCTCAAGAGCTATATTTTGCATAACTATAGCAACTACATAAGCAGGATACAAATAATAGATTTGAATCTCAACAGGACTTTCTGATCCAAAGTTCGTCTGTTACAAATGGCGTAATCACAGCCCTATCTACAGCTAGGTCAATCGTCAGCAATAAATGGGTGAAGAAGTAACTATTGCGATAGTCATGGGTCCTGAGAATATATCAGATGCTATATTAACGCAAAGGAGAGAAACATAACAAATCTGCAATTCGATTTCTACACAAGAAAACTTTCACTAAAAAAAGATTTCAGATACAGGCAAAGAACCTGATAATTAAAGGATCCGAGAAACTCATGTGTCCCTTAGTATGTTAATAGGGATAGTCTTGGCAGAATCACCAACAAGTGATATAGAATATTATTAATAAAGTTTTCAAAACTTTCCATAACTTTCTATAAGAAAATCATGCTTTGGTTTGTTTGACCCAACAAATATATTGTTTTCAATATGAGACCGTGACCTTGACATAAGATCATATAGAATAGCTCTGCTTTAATTCTGGTGATGATTTTTCGTCCTGCAGATGTCATAATAACGTGTCAACTCTTCGTACATTATGTGCGCATAGGAGGCGAAAAATTCTGATCATTCTTCTTGGAACTTTGATTCCTAAATCTTGTGCTAGATTGAGATTTTAAAGTAGTCGTATTAAAATGAATGGTATCTTTACGCAAAAACTGATGAGAGAAAGACTTATTGGTAAATTATGATAAATGTTATATACGTCTTGACAAATAGTCATTCTTTTTGCCATGCAAATTGAGAATATGTGTGGCCAGTTTCTTGTCTTTAATTCTTAACTATTATAGATATGCCTCAGTTCCGTTCAAGATAAATTCATAAACCAAATCAAAATTAGCACTCTGTTGTACGGGCTGTGATATCACGAGTTCTGCCAATATGTAAACATTTAAAGAATAAAGTCTAATGCTCTCTTGGTAACATTGTTGACGAATAAAGATATTTGGCTTGCATAGTGGCACAAAGTATATCATGTCTGAATTCGATTGTTAATCTTTCTTCTCTTCATCTATCATTTAATGAATATATTTTGTTCTTCATCAGGTGTTACCTTCTCAGTAAAAGTAACAAAGCAAGTACATGGCTGTTCCGTTCCTACATGAATTAATCCTTTATATGTATTATGTATTATGCACCAGCCATGTAGAGCTTTGTATACACAACGATTTTTGTGTTGTATTTGTTTGTTTTGTCTATGTTTTGTATATATGCCTTTGAAAAAGACTCAATAAGAGTCGAAAGCGCTCAGGCTAGTTAGGTACTAGTTTTGCGCTGTTCGTCATCATTTTATTGCAGTTGTCTTAATATCTTAATCAATCCCTGGCAAACATGATCCCTTGCTGGATCCAGTGCACTTGAAAGGGCTGATATTCGACATATGATTTGTATTCTTTATATATTTGTATTCTTTATATATATATATATATATATATATATATATATATATATATTTCAGTATTTGTAACAAGTCTATATAGGCTGGTTGATGCATAATGCATCTATAGGTTTAATTTTATTTGTTTGTTTTGTCTGTTTTGCATATGCCTTTGAAAAAGACTCATTAAGAGTCGAAAGCGCTCAGGCTTTTTAGTTACTGCTTTTGCACTGTTTGTCGTCAGTTTATTATTATTATTATTATTATTATTATATATATATATATATATATATATATATATATATATATATATATATAAACAGAGAGAGAGAGAGAGAGAGAGAGAGAGAGAGAGAGAGAGAGAGAGAGAGAGAGAGAGAGAGAGAGAGAGAGAGAGAGAGAGAGAGAATATACCGGATATCCCGGTTACCTGTGGAAACTGTGCCCTTAGTTTATTGAAATCAATACTCTGTATGTCCCTTATGGCCTGTAGAAACTCTTCCATATTGGATGTGCCATCATCTTGAGAAACAGAACTTGTATTTGGCTCCATGTGAATATTGGCTCTTGAATACTAAAAGGTTCACTGATATGTGTATTATATTTTAATGGTAGAGACTGTACTTTTACTTTGCTCCGCGTGAACACTGGATGAGGAACGTAGACTCCACACAATGCAAGTACTGGATGGTAAATGTTTTGGTGCTCTTTGCTGAGTTCTAATCCTTTTAGCATACCATTATCATATTCCATTGAAGTGTTCCTTTTTCAACTGCATCACTTATTTCTGTTCGCTAAATATAATTTGTTATCAGATATATTACCAATACCGTTATATGACATTCTAATCCTTAATTCTCATGTATCTTTCTGAGCAACAATTAATTAAATCATTTAAGCTTTCATTAAAGTCGACATAATTGATCGGATGATTTATATACAACTATGTATGACAGTTGTACAATATGCGCGAGAAAAGCTCCATTTTCATAAGATAGTTCTGCAAAATATGGCCACTTGCATTTTGTAGTGAAGACCACTAACATTATATTTAAAATGCTAAGCAGGCTGAGAAATTCCACTTTAGTGGCATGTTCCTCCTGGCATCAGGAGTTTTAAAAATAGGTTACAAATTCATCTTGAGAAGAAACGTGAAATTGTAAAGTATTATAAATTTGAAGCGGTGATAGGACAATAAATTATAAAGCAGGTTGAAGAGGAACAAATATAGCGTTTACAGAGATATATTGCCCATATAAAACATTTGTACTGTTTCCGTAGCAATTCTGTAGCACAAAAGTTTGCAAAGACTTGCAATTACTACGAACATTAGTTATCATTTTATTTTGGACTGATCAATCCTCCCTTTTTGAATAATTTTTCTTATCTCCTCACTGCCTTCGACTCCCCATGCAACATATACGAGATACTCTACAGTAATATAAGTTCATTGGTCATCGTACGGTTGTGGAGAAATTCGTTCGTTTATCAAACCCGATTTCACTCTGTGGACATTGTTATTATTATTATTATTATTATTATTATTATTATTATTATTATTATTATTATTATTATTATTATTATTATTATTATTATTATTATCGTACTCGAGAGAATAGTAACACAGCGATTAAAATCCACTCGCTAACCAAATATGCTTACACATTTTCGCTTGTATCTCATTCGAGAAAAGATTTTATATAAGCATAGCTGCATACGTGTTAACTGTCAGTGTTTTCAACTTAGTGATGGTTGAATACAGTGCAACGATAATGCCAAGTCAAATATCGTTTTTAAATCTACCATTAGACTGATGTGCCTGTTCTGATAATTATGTTTGATTACACAATATATAGACTGCATATAAAAAAACTCATAATGGTCTAAAAGTATAACATAGCACACGTTTGTCTCATTACAGGTGGCAACGAATCGTATGAAATGTTTATGTAAATCGAAAGTTAAAGGAAAATAACTCTTATGTATGTGTTCCGTCGAGTATGCTTGTTTTTTCATATGTGATACGGTTGGTCGAGTTTATAATTAGATAAGTACATTTTTAGAAATTGCAAACATGCTGACCAAAGTTAATGTATTTGTTTAATTACCAATGTGTTTGTAACATAATTGAACTGTATGTAGTTTCATGTGTTCTTGACTGTGATACTTTCACTTTTAAATGGTTTTAAATATAACGTTGAAGTATGAAACAAAAGATTAAATTTTTTCTTTGCTATGTTTATATACTTAAACCCCAAACGATTGTAGGTCTAGTGATTCATCACCGTTGAATTTCCACACAAACGGTTGTGGAGAAATTCGTTTGTCTATCAAACCCGATTCACTCTGTGGACTTTACTGATATTATTATTATTATTATTATTATTATTATTATTATTATTATTATTATTATTATTATTATTATTATTATTATTATTGTTATTATTGACATGCAAACCGTCTGTCATGTGTCTGAGTTTTAATACTATAAAGTTCACCATTATACTGACGCAGTGATTGATAATTTAACAACACCATTTCATCTCATCTGATCTTTTGTTGTTGTTCTTGGGCTTAACGCCATTTTTCAGCACACGATAGGCTATTCATGGCGGCCAGTATTAATGGTGGAGGAAGAAACCGGGAAATCACCGGAAAGAACCACCGACCCACGATATGCTACTGGCAAGCTTTCTCTCATATCCACGTTCTCCGAATCCTAGACTCGAACTCACGCAGACAGACATCTCCACTGAACAAATGCATATGCACTGTACATATACTGCTATAAAATGAGACAACTCTTTTGATACCTTCAAGGTATACAACCCAAATTGTCAATAGGACCTAAATTGTAAGCAGCTCTCTCATATTTTGTCTGTTAATGCAAAGAATTTTCTAAAAAAATTTGAATTTTAAAATGCACATACCTCTGATATAGTCCACTGACATAATAATTTGTCTTTGCTTGGACATGTTTATTTACCACTATACTCACAAGCGTGGACTTGTCTTGATTATCTAATATACTACTGCCTGGTTTCCAGGGGTTGATTTTAAATCACTCAATTCAAATAAGCGACACGAAAACACCACTAGTATTAGCAAAAGGGCACTGTATATGACTGCCAGGTATATATATATATATATATATATATATATATATATATATATATATATATATATAGAGAGAGAGAGAGAGAGAGAGAGAGAGAGAGAGAGAGAGAGAGAGAGAGAGAGAGAGAGAGAGAGAGAGAGAGAGAGAGAGAGAGAGAGAGAGACAATGTTTGTCCTCTGACAATATAATTTGTTCTGGGAACACACACACACACACACACACACACACACACACACACACACACACACACACACACAAACACACACACACACACGCACACTGGAGACTTACATTTTTATTTCCAAGTTTGTTTTTCATCCCTGAGTAATATCGTTTAAACTTGATACCAACTGTGCATTATAATAATGAATAACTGGCAAATGATTGTGGTAGCTAAGTGAAAATATATTGCTAGTAAACAAGACATCTTACCTATTTCTGCACCTTAAGGTACATATCTGATATAGTTAAGTTTGCTAATAGAATGAAATAAATGCAGTAAACATATTTCCTCTTTCACTATCAGTGGTGTAATTGCAGACGTAAATCACATACGGCCATTGTAACATATGACCAAGTGCATTTTTGGCACTTGCATGCACGATGTTAGCGTCATCGCAGCATTTGGCACCAAGTAGCGCCGTCGGAAAATTCCACAAAATTTTTGTCAATATGAAGTCTTTGTTTTGAAGCACTAAGGTTGCAGTGGATATAAAGTGTTTGGTGTCTTTTTAAAACAACTAACTCAGCCGTATGTGTTTCACCAATTAACCTTCAAAGGAATATAACATAATACAACAGAACGTGTAACTCACGCCACCGGCTCGACATAAATGCTTGAATGTACCAAAGGAAAAACGATAAAGAAATGTTATCTAGTTTTCATGTGGCTAAATGTAAAATTGGAAAAGAAAGATCACACATTGTATACGTATATTATTATGTCATGCTTCTTTTATGTATAGTGATTACTGCTTTGAGTTCAAAACAGCAGGAAAGTACGTAACAAACAATGCAAAACAACGTGTTTAATGCTGTAACGTTACAACTAAAATATTCGTAACTTTCCAAACAATGTTTCGTTCAGATCTTCATGAGTAGATTGATGGACAGTAGTCAGTAATGCTATATATCGTAAAATGCAATAATGTATTTTGTACTTAAGTGTAAAGAAAAGGAAAATTATAGATGTCATGTTTTATTTTTTTTTATTCTCATACTTTCACATGTAAAATAGTGGCGTAGTAACCGCCTAAGCAAGCAACGCAACTCAAGAGTGAGTCAAATCCTCAAGTTGCGATTCAGGAGCAAGTTTGGTATATAACAAAAGAAAATATACAAGAAAGTGTCTTATGACTTTTATTATTTTGGTTTTTACAATACATACAAATGGATGGTAAAACATTTAAGTTTTAATTAATTTAGTAAACATCAAAGACTTAGTACTAGTCATACCACAACACGGTACTATCTGGAGAAGGTGATATAGCGATGCGGTGTATTTGGTTCTTCTAGGTAAAACAATCTGAATTATAAACGTTCTGATGTTTTTGTCAAATACACGATGCACAAAGAACATACGCTGTGTATTTAACACATTTTTTTTATGTATTTGGGGTATGTTTGTTCACACCCAAATACACACATATATACCTTTAACACATGCAATGCGTAATATAAACAATTTTGTTCTTGTTTTTGGGGTATCATATAACAACAGAAAGACTAATTCTAAATATCGAAATTTGTATCTTTTTATAGACAGCTTTAAGAAATAAGAAAATAACTTAACAAGATGTTATACGTATCCGTAGTACAACAGGCGCATAAGTGTCTCAGCACTGATGCTACACAAAAACGTATATCAACTAAAATACTGAACTGGCGACTCAGGGCCATAGAGAGTTGTCACGGGCCCTGGGGTAAGAAACACCCGGGTCTCTCCTAGTTCCTGTTCAAACAAAATTTTTATTTTGTAAAATTTTGAAATGCAGCTCTTACTCCCTATTTGGTTGTGTTAGTTACATACATGCTATCAATAGATATATCTCCCGTCCCCCCTTCCCTGTCAGCTCTGGCTATTCGTCCATATTATTATATCATAAATTTTGTAATCTTTATGCCTCCTTATTTGGTTGTGCTAGTTAAATTGCAGCCATGCTATCGATAATAATCTCGTTGTGAAGAAGGCATGGTTATAATTGGTACGTTGTGATTTTACCATTATTAAATATAGATAAGTACATTTAATATATTAATAAATGTATCCATGTCTTATATAAATTAATGACGGGGGTGCGGTGGGTCCTTTTTGGCAGGAATATAATTATATGGAATGAAGGTTCCCGAAATTTTGCTCCAGTTCCAAAACATTAAATATTCTTGTGGAAATTAACAGATGTATTGTATGTTTACCTGCGTGATAAAAATATAGAAATTATATGCAATTGAAATTATATATTACATGAAAAATCTGACGTTTATGGGTGGTGGACATTTTCGTGTAACGTTAGTGCTATGTTTCCGCTTACCTAAAATAAATCAGCGGGTTACCACTTGGCCTTTTCACGCCAGTGCAAATCACGCAAGTAATGTTTTCATCATGTAAAGTTATCAATTAAAAAGAATTTCCTCGCAAATACCAAGACAGTGAACGTGTACGAGTGCGGATCATTGTATATATGTAGAAAGGTAGATAGATTGGTACTAACTTGGTAGGTAGGTTACTATTTCTTACTATCTGTATCAGTAAATGTTAAATGTATATATATATATATATATATATATATATATATATATATATATATATATATATATATATATATATATATATATATATATGTATATATATATATATGTATATATATATATATATATATATATATATATATATATATATATATATATATATATATATATATATATATATATACACACATATATAAACATACACATATATATATATATATATATATATATATATATATATATATATATATATATATATATATATATATATATATATATATATATATATTTATTTATTTATTTATTTATTTTCACCATCGGGGTTGTTATCACCCTAGACCATGAACACGTCTAAAAATATATCGGCTTTCTTGTTCGTAATGTTATCAATGAGGTAGTGAAAAAGTCTAACTGGTATTTCACTCCAGTGATTTATCAAGATTATTTCTCTTGGAAAATCCAGTAATTCACGCCCGAGCATGAAATAAATATTTATAATAACACTTACTTACACATTTTATATTTTCTGAAATGACATTAATATTATCAGCGTTGCATGCTTTGCTATACTAATCAATTATCATACTAATCATAGTTTGATTTAAGGCAATATATACGACATAAATATTGTACCTTCTTCGAACACTCATTTTCTTACATGTAAAAAACGAATTTGTGTTGCCTAATGAATGGTCTAAGGGAGACAACCCATTGTACCAGGTACAATATACACCTCTGCACCCAAATCTAACTACCGTTGTACACAGGTAATACAACAGACCTATTTAACATTAACTTTTACTATTGATAAAGACTTTTTGTAAATTCTGCTAGATTACTATACCAAGATTGCAACATAAGTCCTCAAGTCTTTGGAAACTTATTGCCAAAAGAGGTTCATATCACCAGCATCTTGACATATACACATATAAACAAAACCAAACTAAAAATGTTTTCGACTTTATGAACCCAAATCATTCTACAAATACATCTATTTCCATTAAAATAATATAACTAATATGTGAATATCTATGTTTTTTCATTGCAAACGCGTAAACCAATATTTGATTCATCGTAAACAGTATCCATCCACATCATCCCACACAAATGATTTACCGATTGAGATACATTCAAGTAGTATTCATGGAATCTCACACGTTTTTTTTTTTTCAGTCGTAATCGAATATTCAAATTAACAAATATCAGAGCTATAATAAAGAATTTGTTTCAACATAACATCAATAATTTTAACAGTTCCATGGTGATTTAAATATACAAACTTAGTTTCATAACTCATTACTGACATTAGAGACATAGTTGTCTGTGACAGGGTATTTCCTTTACTGTAGACCATATTGACGTTATGGTTAACACATGCCCAATAAACTTATAACAAGATAAACTTCAATTTGTTTATTTTTATACCATCGTTTATTATAAATCCACAATGTGCCCACCGATTCTAAACATAATAATATTTGCTTCATCAAGTTTGACATTTATTCTAGTAGTATCACAAGTAGGTATTTCCACATTTATTTTTGTTTTTTAAACGTACTGTTACTGTGTAATTTACCATGTCTTCGGTGTATGCAGCATGCATATATTATACTTCATTGATATAAATATTCCACTTCTGCATCCTGATCTTAGTAAATGACTCAAATCATTTAAGAAGAGTGAAATCAACAGTGGACTGAAAATACAACCCTGACGGATACCCATTGAACATTTACATTATTATGTTAGATCACTATAGTCTTTACACTCGATTTAAAGCTATTGCCTATATCTTTTAAGTTGTTTACAAACTTTCCTTGTATCCCCTTCGTGGAGAGAGAAATCTATAATTTATCTTGAAGTATGGAATCAAGTACTTTTGGAAAAGTAGATAAATAAGTATTATATTCTACCTCTAGTTCTTGAAATATGTTTTTGTATTCCTATTAAAAATAAATCATTTATCAGCAGCAGAGTATTCCAAACTAAATCTCCGTCGATCCGTTTCTTTTAGTTGGCAAATAATTGCAAGCGTCCATTCAATATTTATGTACAGAATTTGCATACCACATTATTTAACGATATTTATCTGTATTTATTTGGATTGTCTTCCGAGACGTTTCAACTAAGGGCATATACATCTTTTTGTCCATATTGGCAGAAGAGTTCCAGCTCTAACATTTTTATCAAATAATACAGTAAGAATATGCGGTGAGTTATGTTTGACCCCCCCCCAACTGATTCTGACATCATCTGATCAACTCGCTTTACCAGCTTCAAGTTTACAAATTAGGCCTACTACTTCCAGCTTCACTTTTAGATATATCACTCCTAGCTATGTCCAGAGATGTTTTAGCAATTGCAATTACATGGATATTGAATACATTTTCAGAATGATCTTGCACTCTATAAATATAATCATAGATATCAGAACGTTAAGTTGTTGTTTTAAGTATGGAATCATTCAAAAGCTGATATTCGCAAACCAGTTTTCTTACATTACTATTATCATTTCAAAGTGATCCAAAAACTGGAGGGTTATATACCGCTTGGTCTATTATTTGTCATTGATATTCTCCGTAGAACTCATTTTGCTTCTGACATAAAGTTTGATTCGGTTTCTTGCAGAAATGTATAATTTTGAGACTACGCTAAATTTTCTCAAAAAAAGCCTATAGTTTAACTGTTTACTTGTCTCACATTCTACAGGCTGCGTACTTTTCTAAAAAAAAATCCTTAGGTTTGATTTAGAAAATCTCACCAGTTTTATGATTGATATAAAGTAATGTTTAAACAGCTTCGTTCACATTTCAGTCTGTCTTCTCAAGATTCTTATACAGCTCAGAGTAAGCACAAAACTTCTGCAAAAATACCTCTTTCAAACCGATTATATCAAATATTGCACAATGTTTTGGAAAATACAGTGATGATCATTTTCATTTGTGATTTTGTTGGACTCTAAACACTAAAGAGTCAATTTTATCGTTCACGCTGAAGGGAAGTGATGTATGTATGTATGCATGTGTTTACGTACGTATGTATGTATGCATTGGTTTCAAGAAGATGTCAGCATGATGGCGGCTATATTGTGCTGAATAAGTTTTTGTGTTTGTGTCTTTTGGATTTTTAAAGGAGGTTTAACAAATTTAGTCATATCGATACGACGTCTGCAATGTGGCAGTTTATAGTGATTTCATTCACTGGGGCATCATGTAGCATACATGTACGGTCATGTCCCTTTCAATCACATTATCATGACACCAGGGCTATCAGTCCCAACACTAACCTCTGAATGCAGAGCGCTAAGCGAGGCAGCTGCAAGTACCATTTTTATAAAACTTTGGTATGACTCCGTAGGGGTACGAACCTGTGACCTCTTGTATGCAAGCTGTTCAATCTAAACAGTTAGGCCATTAGTGCGGTCTCCGAGTAAGTTTAAGTATCCCCAACTAGTCATACTGACAAAGGTAAAGGTACGAAGGGTAAATTACCTAAATACAAAGTAAAATGTTTGGTACGTCCATGACTCATTCATGAGTACCATAATAGTTTCAGAAAGCCATGACAAAACAATGGCCTCCAGTTGACGCGCCTTATAAAATAAGGAAGGGAGCATCGTATCTCTCGTACATCTTCGATTCCGTTAGGTGCTTAAAGGATGATTGTACATCACTGGTCAACCACAAACAGTCGAGGAGAAGCATATTTGCGTCACTGAAAACGGTTGAAAATATTAAATATTTCATTTAATTTTAGCTTACAAAAAGCAAAACAAGTGCAAGCGCTCATTCTATTTTGTTATTTGGAAAATCCTTCCGTATAATGCGTTATAATGAGAATCTATCGGGTAACAACCTAATCGTCATTATCATCATGATGGTCATTATCATGATGATGATGATGATGATGATGATGATGATGATGACGACGACGATGATGATCATCATCATCAATAGCAGCAACAGCGTCAAAGCCGCTATTATTAAGAGTTTATGGAAGCAAATATTCACACGCGGACAAAACAATCCCTATCTTCTTGTGTAAAACACAGTGCACAAAATGCCTTCGAAATAAATTTCTTGGAATATCGTCTTCGCAATTTCAAATTCCAGTTACATTTTGAGCATATAATATCATATAATAAACGACGGACTTTGACTAATGCATTCAACATAATAACACGACTCATGTTTATAAAATCTCAAAGAAGCATAACCTAAAAAAATATATTAAATATACTACTGGCAGCTGCATGAAAAATATAATAATTTGTAAGTAACTTAAGCAACACATATAACATTCATTATACTATATCAGGAGTATCAAAATACAACTTAAATAAATATACAATTTTACAAATATAAAACAAGCTTAAATTCTTCCCACTTTTATTCTTCTCTTAAATTCAAGTCGAGATTTGAATCAGCTGTATTCGTTTGCTAAATTATTGGGACAGTGCTGGGAAATATTTCTGAAACTGTTCACACTAAGGTATTTTGGAGAATCGGTATTGTACTCGCTGTGAGGATTCAACACATAACTTTATATGGTCTTTTTTTCTAGTAGTACACGGGAACCTAACTTGATCAGATTATATCAGCGTTTGAAATTAACATACACTTTTAAGACGCCATATTTTGAGACAGAAATTGCCATAGTAGAGCGTTACTAAAATAAACTCCTACATACATGCATACTCGATGTTTGATGGGCAGTGATAAAAAACCAAAATAATAAAAAACCAACAAAACCCCCAAACATATTGACATGTGTTTATTCATCTTTACGAAACTGAACCGAGAAGTTTTAAAACAAGATGATAAAAGAACATCATGTATGAACATGTTTTACATTCTCTGCCACGTAGATGCAAAGGGCATATGGCGTTACGATTTGCTGTCCTTCCGGCCAGCTGTCTATCGGATTCCTATTGGATGCTGGGAAATACAGTTTTGTACTTGTGTATATATGGACGCCTCCTGTTGAGTGTAATTACCACACATCAGTTTTGACCAGTTCAGAGTTTAAGTCAGTATCTCGAGTACTTTAGTCTGTTGAAACATGTAAAATTGTGAGAGAATGACGCTTGGTAAGTGCTCACCTTTCTACTAAAAATAGGTCAGTGTAATTTATGCTTAATGTAATGTGAAGAAGGTAGTGGTGGGCATTCGTGCTTTATAAACATGTTTCTTTTTTTTAAAATATACAGACAGAAATTATATTATGAAATAAAAGCGCGGTTGCATATAAATACAACTGTTTGAAAAAATTGAAAACGAAATAACGATGAATTGAAATGTGCTATTATGTTCCTATATCATGTACATTTTGATATATATTTAGGATAAACAAGTTATATTATAATTCCGTCAAGATTTCCAATATGAAAAAAAAAAATTGATTAGACTGCCTACATACACATCTATGAATAAGGATCCAAAAGTACTATACAAGTTTGGAAAGTTACCCAAAGGAGGACAGTTTCTTCGTTTAAAGGGATCAGATTCTACTTATAGTCTGTCAATATATATTGCATGAAATCTGTCAAAATTTTCCTTAAAAAGCATTTGAGCTAATTCAAGTCCGTTGTATTTTAGTATCAAAGCAAATGTTTCAAATTCGTTATTTTCACTTTCCTTTAAGGGACTATAACCGTGGGTCACTCTTGAACACAACCGGTCTGTATTTTCTTGAGATTGAACATAATTCCTTGCTGCAACATGCCTCTCATATTTATTTCTTTTATTTTCGGTGTTAAAATCCCAGGATTCTCATTTTGAACATCATTTGATACGTTTCTTGTTGGCGGAGAAATTTGGCAGGCCTGTTGTCTTTCATCACTGACTTTTGTATAAGTAGTTACAACGGGCTGCAGCTGGTACCCAATGCCACTGTCTCTGGACTGATCTTTAGAAGCATATAGACTGTCACATGTCACACCAGAAGATGACTCAGATGACGTAATTGCAACAGGATTGTGTGTTTTTAACCCGTGCTGTGCGCCATGAATATGTATTTCAACTATAGGTGTATGCAATGTCATCTTTACAAGATCGTGTTTATCTCCTGCATGCTGCTCGATGCGTCCGGTCCTGGATTCGCCACCCCGGATAGTTTTGTATTTTTGCTTCATAAACGTTTAATCACTCTTCTTTTCAATTTCTTGTGTTACACCTTTTGCTAGTAATGGCCCACTTTTATGCAGGAAAAGTGGTGGCCAGACCACGAAATTAACCCTGTTCCCATATCGTGTGCAGCGCGTGTACAAGTTCAGGTCGACGTCTTGAGCATACATCGTTTCCGTCCCCAATACAACTGGCGGTTCCTGTATTGCCATCAGCCAACACAGTTGGAAGCATTCGATGAGATACAGCTTCATTTCTTTCTCATGAAGGCATAGTCTCTTTGATCCCAGGCTGTCATTTATATGTCTTTCGCATTCCTGTAATAAATACTTTACTTATATATTTCTTATTTCATTATTTAAATTTATCATTTTGATTATCATTATCCAATATATATATATATATATATATATATATATATATATATATATATATATATATATATATATATATATATATATATATATATATATATATATATATATATATATATATATATATATATATAATAATAATAATAATAATA
>JAEAOA010000698.1:2257500-2317900 GCA_016746295.1 Potamilus streckersoni | reverse complement strand
ACTTCCCCTACGGGTTGCATACTGTAAATAAGAGGGTACCCAAAATAGAATATGTATTGTAATAAACTGTAAATGAGAGGATACACATTTTATACTATGCATGGTAGCAAACTGTAAATAAGAGGGTACGCATTATAAACTATGCATGGTAGCAAAACTGTAAATGAGAGGGTACACAGTATAGACTATGCATGGCAGCAAACTGTAAATAAGAGAATACACAAAATGGAATATGTATGGTAGTAAACTGTAAATGAGAGGATACACACTTTATTATATACATGGTAGCAAACTGTAAATTAGAGGGTAAATGAGAGGTTAGACTATGCATGGTAGCAAAATTTGTTACGTGACAAGGACTCGTACTCATTAACAAAGAAAAGAGTGAAAGCCAACAAGCTTTGTAAATTTTAACAAAACAATTTATTTCCCTAGTCAACAATATAAAAATTGGTAAATAGGACTTAACAATCTGTGAATATAATCCAAATATGATTCTAAGAATAAATACAAAATTACTATCTCTAAATAATGATATAAGAATCTAGGTTCGAGTCCCGATGACGAATGAATATGGAAGGCGATGAGGTAAAATGTAGTCCAATGTATGAATAACAATAATTCATCATTTGAATCATAATCTTTGGTTCCGAATGATTCCAGAATTACTTTTCCTAGAATATCTTTCAGAAATACATTTTATAAGAAAGTCAGCTTGCTGAGTGTCCAAGAAAATAAATTATTGAATCCAAAAATTAGACGAAGAATAAAATTTTCTGGCAACAAATTTAAAATAAATATATCTACATCCATACACCTTGTTCCTTCAAGGTGTTGAATGACTCTGGCCAAACCTAATATTAAAAAGCCTTTTTACACTCAAAACATTACTTCAAATCTCGCGAGATTGGTCATGTGGTCTCTTATTATGCTAAAATTCACACGTTGACCAATGTCATACCACTAAAAAGTTTGTTTACAAATATTGATCACGCGGAGAAAGAATGTCCGTGATGCTGACCAATCATTTTAACTTCCTGTTGATTTGTTACCAATGTAAGACAAACTAAATGCCAACCCTCACGTAATACATCTTCGTCTTGAATAAACAAACTTTGTGCTAAAAATATATCTCACTACTAAAAATATAATCCCAAATCCGAAAAAAAATATTCATTGCAATTAAATCAATTAAACACAAATGAAAAAAAATAAATTTAAACCTTACACACAAGCAATTTAATCACATATACGTAATAACTGTAAATGAGAGGGTACGCATTATAGACTATGCATGGTAGCTGACTGTAAATGAGAGGATACGCAAAATAGAATATGTATGGTAGCAAACTAAATGAGAGGGCACACAAAATAAAGTGTTATGGTAGTAAACTGTAAATGAGAGGGTACTCATTACAGATTACTCATGGTAGTAAACTGTAAATGAGCGGATACGCATTAAAGACTATGCAAGGTAGCTAACTGTAAATAAGACTTTACGCATTACATACAATGCATGGGAGCAAACTGTAAATGAGGTGGTACGCATTATAGACTATGCATGGTAATAAACCGTAAATGAGAGGATACGCATTATAGACTATGCATGGTAGCAAACTGTAAATATGAGGGGACACAAAATAGTATTATGGCAGTAAACTGTAAATGAAAGGGTACGCATTTTAGACTATGCATGGTAGCAGATTGTAAAAGAGAGGGTACATATTATAGACAATGCAAGGTAGGAAACTGTAAATGATAGGGTACGCAATATAGCTTATGTATGTTAGCAAAGAGTAAATGAGAGGGTACGAATTATAAACTATGCCTCCTTGGAAACTGTAAATGAGGGGACATACAATAAATTATAATTAGCAATACAATTTAGTATATTTAGTAATAAAATTTAGTATATTTAGTAACAAAATTTAGTATATTTAATAATAAAATTTCAACATTTATTGTACTCAATATGCTTACACATGATATCATGTATCCTAAAAATAAAAAAAACATAAGACCACATCTTAGTGTTTTTGCATCTTTCTGTCAATAATTCTCTTAACATGTGCTTCTCCAACCCACATTGTAGCAGCTGGGCATATATATTAATAAGACTCAGCCCGCAATGTCATAACTAGACAGTGTGTCGAGTATCATAAGTAGTAATAGGGGTCAATATGGGGTATATGAGTCCAAAGAGAGAAAATCAGCGTGGGTACTATAGGGCATAGATTTTTAAGAACAAAAATTTAGCCTGGGGTACTATATGGCATAATGGGAATTTTCTATTGGAACAAGAGGAATGGAACAAGTGGCATGAAGTCACTGTACTGGATACTTGCAAGGGGCTCATCTAAATATGCACAGCTATCACTCTAGATAGGGACACATACAATAGAGACATAGATAAGCACATAGATAACACATATATGGCATAACGAGAATTAAGATTTTTTCGAAGTATAGGAAGTGGCCATGAAAAGAGCCTTTGTTTTTATTTTACTTCTATTGTCTACATTTTTCCACACCTTTTCACTTTACCAATGATTTCTTTCTTTTTCTTTTCCTCTTCTGTTGGTATCCAGTCTGGATGTCCCATCTCTCTAGATAGTTGCTGTATTTTCATCTAGCTCTGATTAAGCTTGTCAAAGTTTTCTTTCATTTTTTTGGTTTCCTTTCTTCTTCCTCTTTTTTGTCCATGTCTATTTAATCTTCTTGATCTCTTCTTTCATTACTTTTTCATCAAGACTTCGTCTTTCTTTAAACTGTCTAAGCCGTTTTTGACAAAAGACCTCTTGGTTAAATCTAAGATACCTTCCTAAAAAGATCTCACATCCATAACAATAATCTCCTTCAACGTTCATATTCTGACAAATTTCGTATAGTTGAAGCCTCTCAACTTATTTGTTTCCTTCAGTATTATTATTATTTGCAAATGATAGCAGGATACTTTTAGTCTGGTCACCAAGTCTAGGCTGCCTGGAAACTTCCATTCTTTTTCAAACCTATCCAGCACGTAGGTTCCATTCATTACCCAATGCAAACTCTCTTAATTCATTGAATACTTTCATTTTTTTCTTCTCCTTTTTGTTCTGCGTAGAATGGCGCGAATGATGAACGCTATACTTTATATACTTCAAGCACGAACGTGAAAGTAAACATCCCTAACACTAACTACACATATGATATGCTATCTACACCAACGAACGATCAAGCATAAAACATAAAAATATATTATCCACACCAACGAACGAGCAAGCATAAAACACACACACACACACACACACACACACACACACACACACACATATACTATCCACACCATAAAGGATGAGAAGAAAAAAGCATTATATACTAACGCAATAACGAACGAGCAAGCTTTAAACACGCAAATATACTATCCACACCAACGAACATCCATGCAAACACACACACACACACATTAATAGAGGAGCGAGTGTTAATAGTCACACAATACTACATTTATACGCACTGGCAAATTGAATAGTCTCTCTTTTCTAAAGATCTGGCTAGCCCTGAGAAGGGCTGTTTTTTATAACTCCAATTACACCTGGCTAATGTTGGCACCTTCCTGGCCTGGCACAATACACGCATCGCCGGCTCGAGTCATGTTCCCAATTGATGCATGTGACTGTGAGCGAAGAGGGGAGTTGATTGGCTTCCTTCTCCCTGTCTTTTGTCTCTGTTACCTGTTCCCTTAGTCTTAGCCTATGCAAGACCCTGGGATGTTACTGCTGACGCTGAGGTTCCCATCCTTGCCTCACATGTCTACTCCTTCCAGGTTTCTTTCTGGGGGACAGTGGGTCTTGGTATTGGTGGCAGAGGCTATGGTTCAGTCGGTCGTGCTGGTCCTGGTTTTGGAGCCATCCTCACCTCATGTTTGACCTTACATTTGGGACTTAGCAAGAAGTGAGGCAAAATCCCTTGCTTCATTTTCTTCTCTTCTTTCTTTTTCATCTCTTCCTCCTCTTTAATTCTTTCTTCTTCCTCTATGACCTCCTTAGCCAGTTCATTTAAAACCACCTGGCATGTTCCAGGTGCATTTGGAGTTCTAATAGTTTAGCAAGTCTACTGCTCATTTTTAATGTTGAAGAGTCAACGATGGGTAACTGATTCGTATCTCATTTGTATTATAGTCATGTATACACTCTCGTGTTTTATGATATTAAGCCCTGATAAGAGCTAGTGGCCTCTCCCCCTTCCGGGGCCGGGCTCACCCGTGTCTTCGTGCTAGACACTTTTTTATGCCCCGGCGCGTGGGCCCATTAAACCCTCTAGTGGCTCACCGCCTTAGCCAGTTACCACCTTTCGGTGATAATGCTGTCCAGGGAAGCACTTAGCCGTGTGCTTGGCTTTTGGTTATAGTGCTTAACCTTTTTTGAAGACCTCAAAAGGACCTTTTAAATAACTATTCTCATTGAAACACTCAGACCATCCCGTATCCGGACTCGGAAAAGGCAAAGGAAGGGGCCCAGTAAAGGGCGATGTTGTTGACAAATCCTCTATCTGCATGTTGTAATTCTTGTCCGTCTGTCTGGCTTACCCCAGGTCCACTTCACACAAGTTGGCAATGAAAGTGTAATCTTTTCTCTGTGTTTGTGTGGCCCAGGGCGCTTTCCTTCCGCATTTCCTCGTTCCTCCGGCTTACCAATGTCCTTGGTGTTCCTCTTGGTGGTGGGCGTCGGCAATGGATGTCGTATACGTTCTCACTAAGTTAAGGTCCAGTGCTGCCTGTTGTCTACTTGGGGTGGGATTCCATATCTTTGCCAAATACGTCTAACATAAATATAAGTTGTGAAATTTGCTATTGTGTAAAGGTATAATTTTTTGTGTATTATGCGTACTTTTTGGTTCCGAAAAATATATCAAATTTGTATGGGTATAGGTTACCCTAATAAATTGGTGATTTTAATCAGTTAGATGGGAAGTTATGGTTTTTTTTCAAGGGAAAAGAGTAGAGTTGTTAATCCAAAGAGGGCTCATAGTCAAAGAGAGCCCAAATTATGGCAATATGAAAAATCTTTTTCTACTCCACTGCCGTTAAAACAACAGTGAAGTATCAGTATTATGTTGCGGCTGCTATCTTCTTTCTTCTGTCTTCTTTTATTCTGCTAATCCTTTCTTTTACTATATATCATATGTAAAAGAATTTGGATCCTTTTCTTTGTCCTGGGTCTTCTTTCTTCTTTTTCCATTGTTCCTTTGTTCTTCGGGAGCCCCTAAAAACACGTCCGTCCTCTTCGAAGGCTGAGCACCATTCTAAGGGTCAACTGATTCCGATCCGATCTATTATTATAGTCATGTATCCACTCTCGTGTATTATGACTGGTTAAAGCCCTGAAAAGGGCTAGTGGCCTCCCCTCCTTTTGAGGCAGGGCTCACCCGTGTCACAGTGCTAGACACTTTTTGCCCAAGCGCGTGGGCCTATTACCCCCCCCCTAATGGTTTACCGCCTTAGCCGGACGTTACCTCTCGGTACCGTTGCTATCCAGGGAGGCACTTAGGCCTAGGGCTGGGCTTTTGGTCATTGAGCTTGACCTTGTGTCGACCTTAACAGACCTTTGATTTAGCATGTCATTAAACACACACAGACTGGACCTACCCCCGGGCTCGGAAAAGGCAAAGGAAAATGGTCCAGCAAAGGGAGGCGCTGTTGATGTGTCCTCTGGTTTCTTTCCGTAGTTCTTTTCCGTCTGTCCGGCTTGCCCCAGGTCCACTTCACACAAATAGGCATTGAAAGCATAATCTGTTCATTGTGTGTTGATGTGGCCCGGGGCGCTTTCCTTCCGCACTTCCTCGTTTCTCCGGCATGTCTTGATCCTTGGTGTTCCTTATGGTGGTGGGTGTCGACAATGGATGTCATACTCGCTCTCACTAAGTCAGGGTTTGGCGCCGCCCGTTGCCTACTTGGGGTGGGATTCCCTAACATTGTCAAACATGTGTGAGCCACATACGTTTCAAATAAGAGTGAGTTTTGAAATTTCCTACTGTTTTAGAGTTATAATGTTTTAGTGTACTAAGCGTACTATATTTTCCGAAATATAAGTCGAATTTGTTTGGGTAGTAGTTACTTTAATTAGTTGTGGAGGAGAGGTAGGAAAGTAAATTAAACCAATCATCGTTTTAAGGGCCAAGGTTAAGTTGTAGTTCGAAAGAGGGCTCACAGCCAAAAAGAGCCCAATGTATGGCATTGTGAAACATCTTTTCTGCTTTTCCGCCGTTATAACAACGGATAAGCAACAGTATTTATAAATAAATACTGTTTTAGCTGCAGTCTTCTTTCTTCTGTTCTTCTGTTTATCCTCTCTTTTACTGTATAGCGTAAGTAAAGGTAGAGGAGTATTCTTTGTCCTGTGTCTTCCTTCCTTATTTCTTCTTTCTTCTTTTCTTCTTTCTTCTTTTTTTTCTTTCTTCTTCTTTTCCTTTGTTCCTTTGTCCTCCAGGCGCTCCCAGAAATACGTCCGTCCTCTTCGAAGGCTACGCTCCGCGATGAAAGCGCAAAAGCGAAAGCCATGGGTAACTGATTCTTATCTTATCTGTTATTATAGTCATGTGTCCACTCTCGTGTATTATGACTAGTTATAGCCCTGAAAAGGGCTAGCGGCCTCCCCTCCTTCCGAGGCAGGGCTCACCCGTTTCTCAGTGCTTGACACTTTTTTGTGCCCCGGCGCATGGGCGTAATAGCCCCCCTAGATGGTTTACCACCTAAGCCGGACATCGCCTTATCGGTAATGTTGCTAATCTAGGGAGGCACTTAGCCCGAGGGCTAGGCTTTTGGTCTAGTGCTTGACCTTTTTCCACCAACCTTAAAACAGACCTTTTTGAGTGGCATTGATACAGTTCAACCGCCTCGACCCCCGGGCTCGGAAAAGGCAAAGGAAAGGATCCAGCAAAGGGCGGCACCATAGTTAATTCCTCTATCTTGTGGGTTGAAATTCTCTCCCTGTGTCTGGCTTACCCTGGGTCCACATAGTATTATTGGCTTTGAAAGTGTACCCTTTTCACTTTGTTTTTATGTGACCCAGGGCGCTTCCTTCTGCACTTCCTCATTTCTTGATTGTTGGGTCTCATGGTTTTCCTCGAGTTGACGGTGTCGGCAGTGGATTTCGCTTCCGCCCACTAAGTCAAGGTTCTGTTTCTGCCCGTTGCCTAATGGGGGTGGGAGTCCCTATCATAGCCAAACATGCGTAAGCCACATACGAGTCGAATAAATAGGAGTTGTGAAATTTCCTACTATATATTAGTATTATGTTTTTGCGTACTATGCGTACCATTAGTTCCAAAAGTTTGTGTCAAATTTGGAAGGTATAAGCTACCTTGTGAAAGTTAGTGGTCTTAATTTGTTTGGTGGTAAGTTATATATTTTTTCTTTCCAATCATCCCTTCAAGGGCCAAAAAAGGTAGTTGTTAGCCTAAAAAGATCTATTTGCCAAAGTGAGCCTTATGTAAGGCATTCTGACTAACCCTATTTCACTTCCCTGCTGTTAAAACAACAGCGATGTGATAGTAGCAAGCTTCTTTCTTCTTTCTTCGGCTGACCTTTTTCTTTTACAAAATATCGTATGTAAAAGAATTTGGTTATTTCTTGTGTCTTCTTTCTTCTTTATTCTTTATGTTCTTTGTTCTTTTCTTCTTACTTCTTTCTTCCTTTTTATTTCTTCTTCTGTTTTCTTTGTTCTTTCTTCTGTTTTCTTTGTTCTCTGTTCATTTGTTCCTTTGTTCTCCGGGAGCTCCTGGAAAACACGTCCGTCCTCTTCAAAGGCTGCAGACTGTGTGTGACGTACCCCACCGGGTAACTGATTGACAATTGTGCCAATTTATATTCTTGAAGCACGGACGTGAAGGTAAATATCATTTAACATCCATACTTACCATTGCATGAAATGTACGGACTTAAAAGAAGCACTCACGTTGCCTTTTTACATTTTACTTACAAACACAGACATGCATGATTTGACAAGACAGAGTAAACAAAGGGTGAACGTTTTGTTTTACTGACCAAAGAAACGAAGTGCTTTCAGACACACTTCTATTTATTTTTTTAAATTTTAAAAGTGTAGGCAAATTGGATGAGTACTTTTTTGAGAGTATTGAGTAGCACTGAAAAGGGCTTTTTAGTTAACGGGAGTAACGGCAATTTTTTGCTGTCTAAGATTGCGCCCCAGTTTGGCAGTAGGTTTCCTATGCAATTAGGACTACTTCTTCGCAGAGAACAGAATTTTTTTGTGTCTACTCGACAGTTCACAAAACTTTTGTCTGGTTCTTGATGTTGTTGCAGATGCTGTTGTTCTTCTCTCTGCTTTTTCTGAAGTCTGTATTTATCAGTCCATTCTTCTCGTTCTTTCTTGATATCCTCTCTAAAGACCTCTTCTGTCAGGTCTTGGGCTATGGAGAACATCTTGACATTCTCACTCTCTTCAGGTTTAGGTATCAAGTTAAGCATCACACGATGTAATTGAAAGTAAGCTTCGTTCAGTTTAGTTTGTCTGAAAAGCATGTTCATAGGTTGACGAGTCAACAGTGGATAGTCAGACTGGAGACCCAGCCGCTTTATATGGTAAAACGCTTACGCGATAGAAAACATATCTACTGGATCTTATAGTCGGAACGTTATGATAGCTCATGTCACGGTGAGGGATAGAGAGAAAGTCAAAGAACATATATTCACAGTAGTTTTTTTTCAGACGTGTTGACGACATGGCTTTTTTTTAAAAAAATAGAGACGCTTTTTCTTCAAAATACAGCATGTTTTAATCAACAAGGAAAAAGGAACAATAATATCAAAGAAACAAATTATTTTGACATGGTTGACAACGTTGTGAAATCATGTGAGATTTCCATTCATGGAAGTCATGAGGCCACACTACTACACGCATTTCTCTTGAGGAAAGTAGATGGCCACCTAGTGAGTTCCTGAAAGATGACTCGTCCGTGTTGATGACATAAACTTGATGGTCTTCATTTTTACGATGAGGTAGTTCACCTTTAGCACACACAACAGGATTCCATGAAGAAGTAGTAGTATAGGGAAATGAGGATTTTGGCCCACCCCCTCCCACACCTCCTCCCCCACCCCCGCCAAACCCCTCATTTCCCTATACTACTACTACGTAGACATGTATTTTGTAACCAGACAAAACAACAGGTGTTGGAATGCGATAAGCTCTGTCAACAGAAGTGACGAATTTGTTAGAACAGCGTATGTGTGGAATACGATTATTCTAAAGACGGCAAATAGGTTTTACCACAAATTTTTTTATTAGATAACAGGATGAAAATTAAACTGTGTATTAGAACGTTTCAGTTAACAAGGCGGAAATTAAACTAGCATTAGAATGAAAATGATATTATTTTAGTTATATTATATCTTAAGTTTAGATAAAATTTTATGTTACTCATATTTTTTGTGATATTTTTTTCATACTTGCTAACCCTCATTGGTAGAATATCTGTTAACATATTGTCAATAATACGAAATTCACGTAATAAATCATCCATATTATATTTAACTCCACGTAGGTAAGACCGGATCTGATCAAGTAGTTTCCTGTAAGTTTTAATTGATGTTAAACAACCGTGCTTCTTTATCAAAAGTCTTGGTTCTACTTTTCTACACGCCGCTGTAAGTGAAACACCAATAGCGGATATGATTAACAAAAAAGGATTTAATGATACCCCACTTGAAATTATACCAGAACTGGTCATTAACAAGGGTAGATAAGATATTACTCGAAGGATCTTGTTGTAGTATTTGTAACATTTTTTCACGCACCAAATTATTTTATTTTAATTTTTATAGTATTGTATTAATGCGTCTACATCTTGTTTTGAAAATATCTTTTGAAATATGATTGAAATCAACTATACTTCTTTTCATTATAATATTAGTTCGCTTAGTCCTATGTTTGGTTAATCCATAATAAGAGCTGGTTGTTCAGCTATAAATTCCAAACACCAGAGAAAAATTGCTAATTTTAAAGTTTTATCAACTGGTTCAAGTACAAATTCTTCTTCAGAATTTTTGTTTATTATTACAGATAATACTCCAGATGAGTCATCATTTAGATGACGAAATAGATATTTGGTAGATATTCTAAACTTTGCACTGCTAAGCACTGACAATCTATACACACCGGTAACTTCTGCAATATATTTGATAGAATTATTTTTTGGTGTCCACCCAGTATAACCAGTATCAACAGTATACACAATATTTTTAATCTGTTTGTGAGGAATTTTAACCATACTCGTTTTCTCAACAATATTAGGAATTCCACTAATAATATCATTGAGTTTTGTGTTAATATCATTGAGTTTTATGTTAATATTAGCGAGTGTAATGTTAACAATTGATGGATTTCCAAAAAAAATCATCTTTAAGCGTGTTTATGTTTCTACGAAAATTTAAAAACGTTTTTACGTGACCGGTAAATTCATTTTTGAGCGCTGTTATTTCATTACTGATTGGAACGTCCTGATCATCGACATATTTCTTAGTTACAGCGTCTCCATCTGTAGTTGGATATCCAAGATCTGTAATCTTGTTCTGGTTCATAACAATATTCCCATTAAATAAATCACCAGCTTTTTTTAACAAAATCATTTACTGACCTACCAGAATCTTGTATCTTACCTTGATTGTTAAAAGTCATGATATTATCAGCAACCGCATTAGGAATTCGTACAAGTACATCTGGCAGTTTTATATCACTCGTTTTTAATCGTCCTTCTTTGTCCTGGAAAATGACGACTTCATCTGGTTCTACACTGGTAAGATTTAGTAAATTATTGATTTCATTTTTGAGCTGATCAAGAGTTGCATATTTGGATAAGTCACCTTGGTAACCTTTTGTGGATAAATCTCCTGATAGTGTTCCAAATTTTGTATAGTAACTCATTATTTACTGTCTTAGATAAAATTATCAACACTAGTTTAATATTATACAAAATGGCAAAATCGTCGATATTAAACTTTGATACAGAGAAGCTGGTGAAACATAAACATAACAAAGAACTTCCTGATTGTCATTATCTTATTGTTATGCGAACTGGATCAGGAAAAACAAGAGTCTATATTTACACAATCAATCCATAGCAAGATAAGTATGAGTTATTAAGCGATTATAATGACAAACTTCGTGATGAACTTAAGGCTGGTGAAGATTTTTTTATAATTAGGCAGCCAGAAGACCTTATTCCAGTTAACCAACTTGATGCAGAGGAACATAAGATAGTAGTTTTTGACGATATTCCGCTAAATAGCATGGAGATGAACAAAATAAGATCGTATTTCTCACTGTCACGTAACAAACAATGTAATTCTGTTTATCTCGCTCAAGGATTTTATAATGTTGACAGATTTATTCGGCGAAATACGGGTTGTTTTATATTATTACCAGGACTGGACAATGTTGACGTTAGAAATATTGCAAGCGAACAATGCGGTGACGTGACAAAAGATAAGTTTATTGAACTTTACCATAATGCCACAAAAGATAAATACAACTTTTTCTTATTTGATAAACTTACAAATGATCCAACTAAAATGTTTCGCTGTTGTATTGACACTTACTTACAGTAAGGGTTTCAATTTTATAAAATTTATAATAATAATAATAATGGACAAACGAGCAAGATACAGACTTCACATAGAAGATCTAAAAAAAAACTTGCTCAATCTCAGACATCGCTTAAGCAAAAAGTACAAGCACGACGTGGGCAAGTAACCGCTACAGAAGCAACAGCTACAATTTTCAAGCCGGTTACTGAAGAACTATTAGGTAAACAACCTAAAACTAAACCACTGTCAGAAGAAGAACTTAAACAACTGCAGAAAAAAGGCTTGGTTGGAATTGTTAAAGAACAACAGGAAGCAGCTGCTGCAAAACTTGTTACTAGATCTGATGAAGAAAAAAGAAAACTAATTGAGGCATTTACAGCAAATATAGCTGATTCTGCGGCTAGACAAGCTGAAACAGATCGATTGATAAACAATCCGCTAGAACTTGAGCGAAGATTAGCAGAGTTAACAACGCAAGGAATAACAAATATTATAAAAAATTTATCAGGAGATATAAAAGATATCAAAGAGGAGCAACAAAGAGTTGGTGAGCTTACTGTAAAGTTTATGGAAGTTGGAGATCAAAGATTTTATTTTACAAAAAGAGCAAATGATGAGATAAAAGGTATTGAATATGATGATTTTTTTAACGAATGAAAATATAAGGGGTATTGATGATATAAGCAAGTGGACTGATGTAAAATATCAAACATTACTCGATAGATTAGATGTAATATTTAAAGACGGAGCTGCTGCTAAAGATGAATTAAACACGGTTACAGAGATTGATAATATGATTCCACTTTATGAAAGAATGAGAAACGGTGTTATTGCTCTCACGTTTAAAAAAACAGCAGAAAATAGTAGAATAAAACCTTTTGGTAAAGGGTAGAGTTTTAAAAGGAAATTTTTTACTTTAGATAAAACTCGTGTAGAGAAAAGTAGAGAAGTAAAAACAGGAACTGGTGTAAAGGTATTTACATCAACTACTGAAATGATAGGTAGATTAATGTTATTAATATTATCAAAGGAAGCTGGGAATGTTGGTGTTGAACTTGATAATGAAATCATTGACATACTTGATCATCTAACATCGAGTGAATTATTAACATCTGACGAATATGAAACTTTACACCGCGACTTAATCGCGGCGACTTAATTTTGTAAAATGATATAATATTAAAGGAATGCAAACAACATTATTACTAACCTCTAGTGAGTCTGCGATAGATAGCGCAAATTTTTCAGTAAATTATTTTCCACCTATCCAACTAGATCTTACAAAACAATATGAAATTGGATTAATTTCTTGTACTTGCTGGAATGCTATACCTAACGTGAAAAATGATGTTAACGATGAAATGTATTTTACTATGATTACAACATCTCCAATATCTACAACAACAAAAAAATAAAAATTTCGCAAGGAGCTTATAATATTACTGATCTAAACAAGACAATCAAAGAGCTCATCACAAAAGCTGACGGTGTGGCTGATAATTTTGAATTGGCAGCAAATTATAACACATTGCGAACTAGGATAACTTTGAAAAATATAGTAATCAGTCTTGAACCAAGAGAAAGAAGTATTGCACAACTGTTAGGATTTACTGAAAAAACTTACACTGCACTTGATCAGCCTATTACATATGACAGTGAACTGCCAGTAAATATAACAGAAGTAAATACAATATTAGTAAATTGCTCTATTGCTTCTGGCTCTTATACATCAAAAGGCAGCAAAGGTCAAACGATTTACAGTTTCTCACCTGAAGTTCCGCCAGGTTCTCTCATGCAAATAACTCCACGAGATATTATCTATTATCCTTTAAATGTTGAAAATCAAATATCAAGTATAATAATGCAGTTGACAGATCAGTCAGGAAAACAGTTGGAATTGAATAATGAAGTTGTAACTTATTATTTACATCTACTCGAGCAAAAGTAAAAATTATGCAACATCAAATATAATGAAACAAAGAAAAAAAGTTTATCGAAGAAAAATAGTAGGAGGATTTTTTGGAAATATTTTTACTAAAGTTATTGAAAATATTCCGGGTATAGCACGTAAAGTTGCACCAATTGCTATTGACGCTGGTATTGACGCTTTTGCAACTGGGGCTGCATCTGCCGCTGGGACTGCGGTGGGACAAAAAATAGCTGATAAAATAAAAGGTGATCCACCGACTGCATCTGAAATAAAACAAGCTATCTCAGAAATCGCTCCAACAAAAGAAACTCAAAAAGCTATGATAACAACAACAAAAAAATTATTATCACCAAAGGGCGAGTAGATCATACAAAAATTAATATCTAAAATAACAGTGCCGCAATAAAATTTTATATAATCTAATAAAATAAAATGTCTGTTAAAAATTATCTCGAGTTAACAGAAACTTATGACATCGACAATGATGTGACAGAATTTGAGTTTGTTGAGTATCTTGATGAGAATTCTAACGAACCAAATAAAGCTGGTATTAGAACCTTTAACACCAGAGACGAAGATGTATTTCTACTGCCACATAAGGCTATGTTAGAAGTTCGTGGTCAGATTATGACAGTAGCCAATCCACCTGCTGCAATTGCAGTTGGAGCAGAAGTAGCTCTTATAAATAACGGCTGGTGTTTATTCAAAAGTGCTAGATATCAACTGGCCAATCAAACTACAGAAGATATTTCAAGTCATCTACAAGTTGCAAGTACAATTTTAAATATTATTTCGTTTTCCGACGATTACTCAAGATCAAATGCAACTAATATGATGTGGTTTAAAGATACTGGACGGGGTATAGCTGAATCAACGGAATTTTTAAAGAGAGGCGCTATAGTACATGGAGCTGATGCTGATGCAAATGCTGTAATTGTGAGAAATTTTCTCATTGCTAATGCAGCCGCGCTAGGTATTGCTGCACCTGGTGCAGCTGCTAATGCAGACGCTACAAGAGTTTCTCTTACAGCAGCTTTTAATAATCTAAATATAACACCACCAGCTGCAGATGCAAACGGTACTGCGATGTTAAATTTACTTCTTAACACACTTGACGTGAGAAATCCACGCTATAACGATGGTTTTGCTAGGCGAAGAAAACTTGCAGCAGGATCACGTCAAATTACAATGATGCTTCCACTAAGTATGATTTTCGGCTTTTGTCACGATTATGATAAAGTATTTCGCGGAGTAAAACATACTCTTATTTTAGATCGAGCAGACCAAAACGATTGCTTGTTTAGATCTGGAGGGGTTGATGTACAGTTTATCATAAACAAACTTGCTTTGTGGATGCCACGTATAACACCGTCGATCACTAAAATGTCAGAACTAAATAGCATGCTTGATAAGCATACAAACAGAATTTATTTTAAGCAGCATAAGATATATCAGACAGCGGTTCCAAATACTACTGACTACACATGGAGGGTCACAACAACATCAAGCGAACAACTGCCGAGAAATATCTTTGTCGTATTTCAACAGCAAGCCCGACGAGGTAACCAACAACAAAATAATGCAATATTTGATCACTCTGATGTCAGACGAATATACGCTAGATTAAATTCAAAGCAATATCCAGAACGAGCTATCGAGTGCAATTTTGCTGATGACGTTAATAAAAATATTTCTCGACCGTACATGTACCTGCTTGACGCAATACAAAAATATCAAGATGTTGAAGATGGAACTCAAATATCAGCAGAGGAATTTCGTACCCTTTATCCTATATTTCATTTTGATGTTAGTAAACATAACGAGCGAATTGTAGACAGCACAGCGGATATTGAAATTGCCTGGACACTTGGGGCGGTTCCAGTAGCGTCGTTGTACGTATACGCATTAGTGATTAGTGATAGATTTATCACAGTAGATTCTATTGGAGGTAAAATGACAGTTAAAGTTTAATCTACAGTTGTTATATAAAATGGCAAAATATATTGTAAAAGAAGTATATTTAACCGATGGCCAAGTTAAAAAATTAGTAGCTGCTATTGCAAAGCGAGAACATGTATCATTAAAAATCAATCCTAATATTTCTGATGGTGTTTTAACAAAATTAATGCTAACAAAAAATCAAGTAAAAAAAGTATGATCGTAAAAAAACTTTTGTTTTAAATTTGGGTGCTGCACAAATGACAGCGCTGGCAAAAGAAGGTGGTTTTCTTGGTCCAGCATTATCAGTATTAACTAGTACAATAATACCTAAAATTTTACCAGTCTTAGGCACATTAGGACTAGCAGCAGCGTCTGGAGCAATATCTGGCGCAACGAAGAAAGCAGTCGAAGGTAATGGTATCATTCGTGGAAGTGGAATAAAAAAATTGTAAATTTTATGTAAATGATATATTATAATGCCACAAAAGAAAAAGAAATCGCCAAAAAAAGAAAACAACAAAAACAAAATCGCCAACACGAAAATGCAAATGCATATGCAATCAACCAAAACAAGGAGGAATTATTCCGTTCGCTCCACTTTTGGCGGGACTAGCGGGAAGTCTGCTGCCAAATCTTTTAGGAATCGGACGTGGTCTAACATTACCGGGAACTCGACCACCCCGTTGAGTAATTTTGATATCATTGATAAGTTAAAAGCGGTTCCTGGATTTCACGTAGTTTATTCTAAAGATGAACTCGCAGCAATAAAATCACCATCAGCTGTAAGTTCGTGTGTCATTAATATACAAGATTTTAATGACGGATCCGGCACGCATTGGGTAGCAGTTTATAATAATAATTATTTTGACTCGTTTGGACTTCCTCCAAGCGATGTAATAAAAAAGTATATGAAGAAAAAATTTAAAAAGATATATTATTCATCAAATCAACTCCAACCTGTTGGAACGTCTGCTTGCGGATATTATTGTATTATGTTTATCCAACAGATGAGCAGAAATCTTAATTTTTTAAAATTTATTTTACAGTTTGACAAGCATCCTTCTCACGCTAATGATGAGATCGCAATAAATTTTATCTAAACTTAAAAATATAATAATGTCAACATACTGTCTCAAGTGTAGAACTAAAACAGAAAATATTAATGAAACAACAGAAAAAACAAAAAACAACAGGATAATATTAAAAAGTTTTTGTGCAGTCTGCGGAAAAAGAAAAAATATGTTTTTAAAGAAAGTGTCCCCAGCGAAAAATTCGCTAGGATCTGGTTATCCTGATATTATTTTAGTCGACGACTAAAAATATAGAATGATATGCAACTGTGATTCTGACAGAGATTTGTGTCTTGAGCAAAATAAAATTGTCGCATACTGTCAATGTTGTAACAACAGAGAAATAATAGGGTCAGGTATAGATATACATAAAATTATTGGAAAATTACCAAAACCAAAAGGCGGTTGGACATTGCCAGGTCATCGGTATACAGGACCTTACAATCCGCTAGATCAACAACTAGATGAAAACGACAATCCATTGCCAGGTCAAGAGCCTTATAATCAAGTGGATGCAATAGCGATGCGTCATGATATCTATTATCGTGATCATGAAAACTCGAAAGCAGATTGTGATAAAGTAATGTTAGACGAATTACGTGATATGGAGCCAACAAATCTACGAGAACGTTTTGATAGAAGATTTGTTCAGGGAATGATAGGAGCAAAATATAAACTCGGACTCGGTAAAAAAAAGTATACGATGATCTTGAAGTCGAGCTGCACAGACCTAAAAAAAAAGTTCCCACGACGTAAAGTTGTCGCTAATGGTGTAGATGATATCTGGGCAATAGATTTGGTGGATGTATCCAATCTAGCTCAGTTTAACGTTGGCGTTGATGGCGCTCCAAAAAGATATTTGTTTAATGTTATAGATGTTTTTAGCAAATACGCTTTCAGTGTACCTGTTTCGGATAAGACAGGGACTTCAATGACTGATGCGCTAAAACAAATAATAACGAGTACAGAAAGAAAACCGAATAAAATCTGGACTGATCACGGAGCCGAGTTCTTTAACAAAAAGTTTGAACAGTTTCTAGAACAAAATAATATAAAAAGGTATGTTACAGGAAACGAAGGTAAAAGCGTTGTTGTTGAGAGATTTAATCGCACGCTAAACGAGAAATTACACAAACATATGACAGCTAAAAACACCAACAGGTACATCGATGACCTTTCTCAAATCGTAGGTGAATATAATAACACGAAACATCGAACCATCAAAATGACACCTAAACAAGCTATTAAAAATCCCATATTAGCAAATGAAAACATGTACCGCAGACATAAATTTAAGGTTGGTGATAAAGTTAGAATTTCTTTGACAAAAAAGGTATTTGCAAAAGGATTTACTCCAAACTGGAGTGAAGAAGTTTTTGTAGTTGATAAGGTACTTTTCACAATACCTGTAACGTACGTTTTCAAAGATCTGGCAGGGAAACCGATCGTAGGTAGTTTTTATGAACAAGAACTACAGAAAACTGAGCAGGATGTTTTTGTTATCGAGAAAGTGATTAGAAAAAAAGGAAATAAAAGTTTAGTCAAATGGCGTGGGTATAGTGATAAATTTAACAGTTGGATCCCAACTAAGCAGATTATGATATAATGTTATTGTAAATTAACTCATACTTTTGTTTGACAGATTTACATTTTACTGGTTTACATAACGATATTAGATACTGCTTACGATCGTCAGAGATCGTCATTAGATTAAAAATCTTGACAAATATGAAATCGAATTTGATATTATTCTGTCGGCCTGGAATTCTGATGTTTAAGAAAGGTTTGATTAGCTGCCAAAACAGTTGTTGTTCGGCAACGGTAAAATTAAATTTCATTATTTTTTTTGCAATGTGATACTTGATATTATATCGTTTAGTTGTTTGTCTGCTGTAATTTGATCTGTCAGCAACAGTGACTATTTCACCATCATCATCAGATTCGCTGTTATATAAAATATCATCTTCATTATAACCAATAGATTTGTCTATGAAATCTTTGGAAAATGTGACCTCATCACTGACGACCTTATCGCTGGCGACTTTGTCGCTAGTATCTTGTTTGTAGAGTTCAGCGAGTCGTTTCATCAAGTCCATTATTATAATATAGTTTTATCTAAATTATTGTTATAAGATGACTGATGAGATAAAATATCACCAAAAAGTTAATATATTAAATTACAACGAACTAGCCGAAGCGGTAAGAAAATGTTTGTTGGGTTATAGTTTTGACGTTATTGTAATGCAAGGTGATTCTCATAAAATATTGCTAACAGAAGCAGAAAAAAATAAAATTAATGAAAGTGCAGTAACGACGCTAAAATTTAATCACGATGATATCATAGCATTTGCTCATCATTGCTTGACTAAAACCGAGCTATCAAATATCATATCTAAAACCAATCCTAGCATCGTATTCTCTTGAAAAAGCTGATTTCATTACTCCATCAGCTACAAATTTTACTGCTCTGGAATTTATCTTATAATGCTTTGCCGCAGCTGTAATCGATTTGAATTCGATCTCCTCATCCGTTTCAAGGTTTTTTGAAATAACAGGTTTTGCTGGACATCTAAAATTAATACCACCACCTCGTCCTTTTCTTACATTTTCCTGCTGGGTCACTAGCTCCAGATTTCTCAATCGATTATCAGTTTTTACGTTATTAATATGATTAATAACCAGATCATTGGGTATAGATCCATTGAACACCTCGTAAACAAACCTATGACCAAGATAACGAACTTGATTTGTCGATGTTCCTCTAACAGTTACCCTGATATATCCCATATTACTCATAGTACCAAGGACTTTTTTAGTTTTTCTGTTTCTAATAATACCGCGATCGTTAGCCTCGTATAAATCAAAGACAAAATGTGGCTGAAACTCATCTTCTAAGGATAAGTTTTCAATGTTGACATCAGTGACTTTATCGTTCACGTGATATACACGCTGTCCCTCTGGAATATCATCGCAAAACAACGTGTAAATAAAATCTTTTCTAAACATTGCAATCCTCTCGGCATTATCTCCCTTTACACTAATCGTATAACCCGCTGACGTTAATTTGCCAACAGATATTCTAGTTTTGATGTTAATAACCGAACCTAATACATTTCCAGCGTATAAGTTATACTTTGGGTGAACATGATAAATCTCTTGCTCACATGCGCTTGTCAGATTTACTGTCATTATATTATAGGCGAATTTTTTATCTTTAATTGATTTTTAGCGCATGCGCAGTGTGAGGTAAAGTTATACTTTGGGTGAATTTGATATGCTTCTTGCTCACATGTGTTTGTTAGATTTGCTGTCATTATATTATAGGCGATTTTTTTATCTTCAATTGATTTTTAGCGCATGCGCAGTGTGAGAAAATTATCAATTAGATATTACATTATAGTATAATAATGTTAAAATTGCGTGATATAGCTAAGAGAAGCCTTATGGGAGAACCTAATAAAATAGCGACTGCTTTTGCAGGTTTTGATAATAGTTATCAGTTTGATAATCAAATTGTTTTAGTAAATTTTAATGCAGCAAATCTTTACCACCTACTACAGACAACTGTAAAACGTGAGCTCGAAAACACAAAAGTATCAGATTATTTGTGCAATATCATGTTATATTTTCAAAGTTAGTTATAACGGAAGAATTAACTAACAAGGAAATTGCAGAACCTTATATGAACGCAAAATCAAGACGTGTTTTGCTTGGGACTGATCTGTTATCACTATCTGATGAAATACACCAAGAAATCTGGAAAAAAAATAGAGGAATTCACTCAATTAGGTTCGGGTTGGAAGTTTGAAATGATCAAAGAAATATTGTTTCACACGATGAAATATAACGCATTACGAGGTAGTTCATACATCGACCTGCCACCAAAAATAAAAAGTAAAAGATGTTGTATAAACATCAAAAACGTAGATAACAAGTGTTTCCAATGGGCTGTTCTTTCCGCACTATTTCCAGCAGAAAAACACGCTGATCGCGTTGAAAAATATATCAGTCACGTGTCTAGATTAAATTTTAAAGATATTAACTTTCTTGTGGCAAAAAATCAAATACCAAAATTTGAAAAGCAAAATAATGTTTCAATTAACGTTTTCGGACTAGATGAAAAAGAGGATGTATACCCGAGATATATTTCAGAAAAAGCTTCACAATCGACTATAAATTTACTGTACTACAAAAATCATTACGTTTGGATTAAAAACTTTAACGGACTAGTTGGTAAACAGTACAATAAAAATAGGAACAAAAACTTCTTTTGTTACCGCTGCTTGCATGGTTGTACTAACAATGAAACATTACATAATCATTTACAGTACTGTAGTGATGTGCAAAGAATAACAATGCCATCTAAAAAAGAGAGTGTATTACAGTTTGTCCATCATAATCACAAACTAAAAATTCCTTTCGTTATATACGCTGATTTTGAGTGTTTACTTCAACCTGTACTTGGCGTAGAAAATAATCCTAATCAATCGAGTACAAGAAAAGTTCAAAATCATGTTCCGTGTGGAGTAGCATATAAGGTAGTTTGTTGTACTGATTCTAGATTATCTAAACCAATTAAATTATATCGTGGTAAAAATCCAGCTATCTACCTTCTCAAGCAGTTGATTAATGAAGTTGATAATATTACTTATCGTTTGAAAACAAAGTAACGCTAATGTTAAAATTAACACCTCAACAAGAATCCGATCACGAGCAAGCAGAAATTTGTCATATTTGTGAAAAAGCTTTTGATACTGACAACAAAAAAAGTACATGACCATTGTCATTTGACTGGACAGTATCGTGGAGCGGCTCATAATCAGTGTAATTTAAAATTTCATGCTCCAGATTTTATTCCGGTTATTCTTCACAATTTTCGAGGATATGATAGCCATATTATAGTAGAAGCTTTTGGTGATCCTGATATAAACTCTCGTCTAAAACTCGATAACGTCATCAAATGCATCCCAAATAATTTTGAAAAGTACATGTCAGTTACGCTAGGTAAATTGCGTTTTATTGACAGCCTGCAGTTTATGGCAGCCTCGTTAGATGAGCTAGTAAAAGGGTGTAGTAAATTTGATAACCTAAGAGACTGTTTTGGAGATAAATTTAATCTACTAGCTAAAAAAGGAGTTTTTCCATACAAATACCTCGACGACTGGAGTAAATTTGATGAAACATCTTTACCTGGCAAAGATAAATTTTACTCACAACTTAAAAATGAAAATATAACTGATGATGAGTACATGTATGCACAAGATATCTGCAAAGAGTTTGATTGTGAGACTTTTGGTGATTATCATGATTTGTATTTGAAAACTGACGTGTTATTATTAGCAGATGTTTTTGAAAGTTTTAGAGAAGTGAGTTATAATAATTACGGACTAGATCCTTGCTGGTATTATTCTGCCTTTGGGTTGTCATAGGATGCTTTGCTAAAGTTTAGTAAGGTAAGGTTAGAATTACTGACAGACGTGGATATGCTCAATTTTATTGAAAAAGGTATCCGAGGCGGTATTAGCGTGATAACAAAAAATATGCTGAAGCAAACAACAAATATTTGAAACAGTATAATCCTAAGCTCCCTTCGAAGTATATAGTTTATCTAGATTATAATAACTTGTACGGTTATTCGATGGCAGAACCAATGCCTCTTGGTGGATTTCATTGGATCACGGCTGATCGATTTCTATCGGAGACAGAAAAAAAGATACCCGAAGATGTTTCCTATTTCGTTGAAGTTGATCTTGATTATCCAAATTCGCTACACAAATTACATAACGATTACCCTTTCTGTGCGGAATCAATGGTCATAGATTATAGTTTGTTATCAAAAGAACAACAAGCGTCAGCATCACCAAGGCAACATTCTATGGTCAAGAAACTAGTACCAAATTTACTTGATAAGAAAAATTACGTTTTGCATTACAAAGTTTTAAAACAAGCAGTTGATGCTGGTCTTGTGTTGAGAAAAGTTCATCGTGTACTAAAATTTAATCAGTCGCCGTGGATGAGAGGTTACATTAACTCAAACACTTCAAGAAGAGCTGCAGCGAAAACAGAGTTTGAAAAAAACTTCTTTAAACTGATGAACAATTCCGTTTTTGGTAAGACGATGGAGAATATTAGGAAACGTGTAAATATTGAAATAGTTAATGATGTCAATCGCAGAAACAAACTTGTGTCAGACGATGATTTTGTGAGCATGAAAATATTTAATGAAAATCTTGTTGCAATACAAAGAAGAAAAGTAAATCTAAAACTAAACAAGCCGATCTATGTTGGAGCTGCAGTGTTAGATTTATCAAAGTGGCTGATGTACGATTTTCATTACAATTTTGTTAAAAATCAGTGGCCGGCTAGTAGATTATTGTTTACTGATACTGATTCGCTCGTATATGAAATCGAATGTGAGGACATCTATCAGGACATGTACAATAATCGACATCTGTTTGATCTTTTCGATTATCCACGTGACAGTAAATTTCATGACGACACAAATAAAAAGGTTATTGGTAAGTTTAAAGATGAAATGAACTCAAGCGCTATCAAATACTTTATCGGATTACGTAGTAAAATGTATGCCGTATTATTGGACAATAATAAAATAACGAAAAAAGCAAAAGGTCTGCCTCGTGATTTTGTTAAAAAGTTTATGAAATTTGATGACTACAGGTATGCGCTTGATGGCGGTGTTAGTTTTATGAGAGCTATGGCAATTCGAATTAATGATCATAAACTCGAAACAGATGTCATTATCAAACGTGGATTGTATAATTTTGATGACAAACGCTATTGTAAAAATGGGGTAGATACATTTGCCCTTGGGTATTGTCATGATGATAGATCTATACTCGACATTATCTTTTCCAACTGAAATTTTATCTAAACTTATAAAATAAGTTTGAAAATTTGACAATGACAAATAGCTACAATAGTAACATCAAATATCTAATGATGGACGGTAAACAATTGACAGTTGAATTTAATAATGAAACATCAGGTATATGTTTTAATGGAACACGTTACAAGTTAAAACTTTCGCTCATCAGATCTGATAACAGCGTGTATTTCAATTATCTCGAACAATTGTATCAAAAGTTGCTAGCGGAATTTAAAAACTTTCACAGCCCCATTAGCCAACAAAACTATACTAAACTCACAATTGATCTCGATCGGTCAAAGGTATATTTTATCAACAAAAAATATCCTCTGAACAAACCAGAAATGAAAGATTTGTTTGAGTCCCATCGCTGTGTGAGCGGTAAAGTAAAATTTAGTATCTATAGTCGTGATAGTGAAGTATTTTTAATATCAACAGTTGAAACATTAATCATTGGTAATGAGATATAAAATAATATTATTTTCATTCTAATGCTAGTTAAATTTCCGCCTTGTTAACTGAAACGTTCTAATGCACAGTTTAATTTTCATCCTGTTATCTGATACAAAATTTGCCGTCTTTAGAATAATCATATTCCACACATACGCTGTTCTAACAAATTCGTCACTTCTGTTGACAGAGCTTATCGCATTCCAACACCTGTTGTTTGTCTGGTTACAAAATACCTGTCTACGTAGTAGTAGTATAGGGAAATGAGGATTTGGCGGGGGTGGGGGAGGAGGTGTGGGAGGGGGTGGTGGGCCAAAATTCTCATTTCCCTATACTACTGAAGTATGCGAACTGTTGTTCAAAAGGTAATAAGGTTCCCACGTATCCATTTTTTTCTTGTTTTGTTTCTTGCTTCGCAAGTAATGATAAATCATTATTTCAATTCTAACGTTTTTCTTGAAAAGATCTGACAAGTAACCGTTTCTTCGTCCGCCTTGTTTCCCAACACTGGGCTAAAAGAGCTTCGATGCGATAGATCTCTTGAGTAGATAGTGGAGGACATGAATGATCATCCAAGCGTGCATGCTACTCATGCAACACTGCATCTTCTAAGATTAGACTCCAATCTTCATCCAAATATTCATCAAGTTTTTCTTCTTGGTTCTTCATCAGACATTTATCGTATTAAATTTGACTGGGATGATCGTTTCGAAATCCATAGGAGTCTTTCTTGACCAATTCCGTAATTTTACTCGCCAGGTGTTTAGCAAAACAGGACACTAAATGTTCTTGTTCTGACCATCTAAACGTGACCTATATTTTTTCTTCATCTTGGTTTTGGTGTTCTGCTTTCAAGATATCCTCCCAATACATTGATTCTTCACCTTTCAAAGAAGGATAAGTGTCTTCCATAGTTTCTAATATTATTTCAGTTAATATATTTGGTCTTGACGAGTGTGAAAAAGTTTATTCAGGATAGATTTCACAAAAAGCTTCGCAATCAACAATAAACTTGCTGCTTTATATGAATCATTACGTTCGCATAAAATATTTTAACAGCCCAGTTGGCAGACAATAAAATAAAATAAAAAAGAAATATTTCTGTTTACAAGGTTTTTCTAAAGATGAAAAACTGCAAGATCATCCTAAATATTGTGTTAATGTTAAAAGAATAACAATGCAAGGAGAAACAGAAAAAGTATTAAAATTTAAAAATTACAATCATAAATTAAGTACTCCGTTTGTTATTATCTTTGATTTCGATTATCTGCTTGTTTCTGTGGCAGGCGCAGAAAATGATGTAAATAAATCAAGCACTAGAAAAAATACATCATATTCCTTTGGAGTAGCTTATAAAGTAGTTTGTTGCGCTAACGATACGTTTTCAAAATAAATAAAATTGTTCAGAGATAAAAATCCTGTTGTGTGTTTACTAAAACATTTAATAGACGATGTTAATAAAATTTTCAACAGATTATCTAAACTAGCTCCAATAAAACAATAACTTGATTTTGATGAGGCAGTTACAGAGAAACCTCTGTCTGAGAAGAGTTCAAGCGATAAAGTGCGCGATCACTGACATATAACTAGCCAATATCGCGGAGCAGAACATGATAATTGTAATTTACAATTTCATGCGCCAGATTTTATTCCTGTCGTTTTATTTAATTTTGTTGAAACATTTGTCTTTCCGTGTGAGTATCTCGATGCCTGGAGCAGACTTGATGAAACTTCTTTTCTTAACAAATAAAAATTTTACTCTTAGCTCAGAAACTTAAATATTACATATGACGATTACAAATATGCACAGGAAATTTGGAATAAATTTGGTTCTAAGAAACTTTGTGATTATCATGATTTATATTTGAAAACAGATGTATTGTTACTAGCAGATGTTTATTTTAAAGAGTTTTCGTAAAGTTAGTCAAGACAAATAGGGTTTGGACCCGTGTTGGTAGTATTCTGCGTCAGTAGTCATGGGATGCCATGCTAAAAAAAAGTAGGATAAATTGGATCTCTTAACTGATGTTGATATGTTTAATTTTATTGAAAAGGAATTTGCGGTGCAATTAGCGTTGTAACAAAAATTATGCGGTAGGTAATAATAAGTTCTTAAAAATTACGATAAAAAATGTACCGTGAAATTATATTATTTATCTAGGTGCTAATAATTCACATGGTTATGATATGTCAAAACCAATGCCATGATCTACATACAAACTATTCGTTTTGTGCAGAGTCAATGATGATTTGTTATAGTTTATTATCGCCTGAGCAAGGATTATAAATTAATTACACATACTCGATACAAACAGCAATAACGTCGTGTTGTCTTGCCAATCTATCTTACACATGATGCTCTGTGAGTTCAAATTTTAAAATATATACTATTACAGGTGTAGAACATATAACTTTATTTGTAACACTTTAGACGCTTTGCATACTATCGTATTGACTTCACAAGACATCGTATTAATCATTATGTGTGTGTGTGTGTGTGTGTGTGTGTATATATATATACTACTTTAGTAAATATTTACTCGTCATTGACTAACACCACACATTAGATACCTTATGATCATACATCTTGTACATTTTATCTTATAACCATTGTTTGAATTATAGTAAATTGTTTTGCCTCATCTCGCTCTCAGTATTATTAACGTCCATCGAAATCTAAGAAGCATTGGGAAAAAGGTCACTTCAGTCGGAATACGGCCAATTTACCCAACAGGGGCTCGTTGCAATTAAAATTAGGGTATCGGTCAATGGACAGAGGGAGGGGAACGTGTAACAGACCGCAGCCTATGGCAAGACGGGTTTAAATGCTGACTTCTAGGAACAAATACACTTACCTCTGTTGATATATATATATATATATATATATATATATATATATATATATATATATATATATATATATATATATATATATATATATATATATATATATATATATATATACTTACCAATTGCCGAATGAAGACTCCATAGGTTGGGAGAAGTAACTTCTGAATTGTATATGAACTTAGGAATGAAAGAGATATTTTCAAGAACGTTGCACAAACGCGTTATGTTTATAAATCATTCACTGACTCGCAAACTTGTGTCAATCAGTCAACCTGTGCTTGTATTTTATTCAAGTCCTTGTTATTAATTTTGCTTAGATATCAAGTGGCAAGTCTAATTTTACCTACCGGTACTCTCGATAATACAAGGTCAAATGATAAATCTGTAACGAACTACACTTAGGCTTTTCAATATATTTTTTAACGTGGTCTTATTTTGCCCCCAGGTGATTGCTGCATGATTTGTTTATATTCTTAAGCGTGACCTGCTTCTGACCCCAAACGACTCGCCAACAAGGTCGGTGATATATCTGCTGGTCACCAAGGTTTAACGACAGTCCAAATTTTTGGAATGCTTTCTGGAAATTTAACAGCGGTGTTAAGTACTGCACTGATCAGTTTCTTCATCTACATTCTATTAAAAGTCATCAAATTTTGCATATGGTATCATGACATTACTGTTGTTTTTAAAGACGTTCGAGGACCAAAGGAGAAACATTGGTTCTACGGTAACCTTCATTTGGTAAGTAATTCACGTTTATTATATTCTATACTGAAATTATTTCTTTACTCATTTTCCCATTTTTCAACGGTTAGACATGAAAACTAATTTATTTGATTAATCTTTCTGCACGATATTGTTTGCTGCAATTTTCGATTGTTATTTTATACTATGTCAGTATTGTGTAAGGATGCGTATTCATAGGCATGCGCTATACCATGATTTCGATAACTAATTGTATGGTCCATTCAGTTCCACATTTGGCTAAGAAAATTCATAAAAAAATTAAAATATTTGAGAGCACTTTTTTTGTCTTAGAGTGTTCATTTAAACGAAAACAAATAAAGCCCCTTCCGGGACTAAATAATTGTGACAATATCGACCATTTGGACAAATATCATATCAGCTTAGATGTTCCATCTAAGTGTCTGTACCCGTTGCAGATTCAACTTAAACTGAATCGAAACTTAAATTTCTTTTAAATATATAATGTTTAATGTAGCAACGTAAACTTGTCCATGAACTCAATTGTCCGCTAACCTCCCCATAGAGGCCACCTCATAGTTCTTTGTTTTAAAGGTTTATATGTGTTGGATACCTAAGATATAGCAATTCGTATTTTACCTTTTTAAATGGACTTTTATCTTTCATCCGTGAAGTGTATGTATCAATGTTCTTTCTTTCTGCTTAAGCCATCATAATATATTGTCATAATAAGAGGGAACAGTACAAAGAAAGTTATCGAAAAGTAAAGGTTTTCGGCCACATTGAGAATCCATATATCTCTCTTGTCTTAAGGTCATCCTCTCAGTCTGCCGGCCCGTATATCTCTCCAATATTTTATATAGCTCTATAACTATAAGATAAAGCATGTCTTCTTATATTTATAGTTTCCGCAAGATGGCCAAGAGCGCCTTGATTTCTTGTTGCATTTATGCCGAACTTATCCAAAATACTACGGAATATGGTATGGACGATTCAGAGCGGACGTAACTGTTACACATCCAGACACTGTCAGGAAAATTCTCAAAACTTCAGGTACCCAAACGTTTCCAAATTATTTTAAATTAAATATTATGTTGGTGTAGTTAATACATTCATTAAACGCAAAATCACTTAATGTATGCTGTATATTCTCAATAGACTTGATGAGGAAATTAGGTAAGTTGAAAAATAAGCGAACACCGGGAAGAAAGTTAAGACCTTGACTGAACAATCACATGTGACCATCTCACTTACTGGTTACAGATCTCGAAGCCCTAACCACAGAGTCGTGAAAGAATCGCATCAGTTGCTGTGTCGCAACATTTTAGGATTATTCTTCTTGTGCACATTAAAGTTGTCTAAATAAATTGAAATAAAAGTATCTATTTTAAAGACTATAACGACCATTATTTTAATATTTTAGCAAATTCATAAACATGAAATATGCAGGAACTCATGTATTAAAAATTATGAGGGTAATGGAAAAGACAATATTATGAAGAAAAAAAAAACAAAAAAAACCCAACACAAATACAGACTAGGCAATTGCAAATAATTGTCATTCTTTTCTTCAAAATTTAGAATTGGCATAAACCTTGAAGTACTAAAATATTTTTAAGTTTTAGCATACTTCAGCATGTATGTACTCACTGACAACCAACCGATGATAGTTGTACAACATGGAGACTAGTCATTGAATTTATTTTGGGGTATTTTTTTTCTTAATTGCTTATAATCTAATTGTCTTTAAGAATTATCAGGTATTCACCGATTTCAAAATGGGTAGATGAGATGGAGTAAGTGTTTATGCATTTTGACGACACATGAAAAGTCAGCAAATTCTAAAAATTTAACTATTTAATAACTTGGATTTCAGTGTATCTGTTTGTGGTTTTGTATAAGAATTTATGTTTGTAGGCTGTATAAAGACTAATGACAGGCAAAGAGCTCAGATTAAGTTTCGTTTTTTACGAGATCCATTTTAACACAAATCTGACATAAGAGAAATATTTATTTTTTCAGAATTCAGAGCAGAGTAATTTTGGATTACCGAATTAAACTTTAGTTTTATTAAATATGGATAAAATAAATGACCAGAAACTTAATTATATTTCAAGCAGTTTCTGTTGACTGAAGTTTCGATCTTTACTTCTTTCATTGTAATCTGAGAGATCCCCGCCAAAATAATAAAACATTTGCTTTAATTCGAATTTGTACAATTCCTTTTGAAACTAAAAACGAATTAGTTTTAATTCAAACACATTGCATTGACTTCTATACCGTGAAACTTCTGATTGAAATCTCACCAAACTTAAAATTTCCTGAAATCCAAACATATTTCTCGTCCCGAAGCTCTCCTTCTTTAATTTAAATTATATTAAAAAACAAAATAAAAAATGAAACCTTTTACCCTGAAAACTGAAAAACAAAAATCAGTTCTAGATTTCATTTTACACTGAATAAACCTCACAAAATTATAAAACCGAAGCATACTCAGATACCAGAGGTGTTGTCGGCCAACTATCAGGAAATATGCTAAGGCCACTTCAAATACAAACACCGGCACTCGCTCTCTGGCACAGATAACGGCCTATGTAAACAATCGGCTAATCAGGAGCATGTGACGGCCTGAAATTATTATCTTTCAAAATACTTGTGAAAGTTAATGGGGTTATATTTATCTGAGGATCATCTCCCTAGTTCCGATCAATTACACATAAATAATCCTCAAGTTTGAACATAAGCCAAGGCTCGGGTTCTCACCTTCAAAATTTTGGCGGACAAAGATGAACAAAAGATTTTCTCTCATACTTACTGGCAAGTAACATTTTATAAAATCGTGTAACTTTGCATAAAGGTTTATATGCTCGTGCTGAAAGAAAATAAGTATAGACGCTTTCAATGTCAATATAAACAATATCATCATATCAATAAAACCATGCCTAGGCACAAATCTATAGAAGCATTAAAATGTTCTCATAACGAGATATTTATATGGAATACGTAAACGAGATGGATGTCTTTCACATTGGCAAGACGAGTCACAGACTGTAATTTGTTGACATGAATACGTAGACAAGATATCAGAATAATATATTTTGATGTCTGACATGTTGCCACAATATAACAATATAAACATTTTTTTTAAAAAGACAAATCTTATTATCTTATTTTGATTAACTGTTATTTTATATATACTGGACTATTCCTTGCATATCAATTGCATGTTCTTGAGTCTTTCCATAGTCGATTTAAATGTCACGATTGGGTCAGTATATATCGTGTTGTGGCGATGCAACAATATTATATTATTTACATGATATATCTTTCCTTTCTATATGTCTGTCTATTTGCCTATCCTATCAGAACCGAAGCCAACTGGATTTGCAGGAGGTTACAGATTTGGCCTACCCTGGCTTGGACGCGGTTTGCTGATAGCAGATGGCACTCGTTGGGCTCGGTCACGACGTCTGCTCACTCCCGCCTTTCACTTTGACGTCCTAAAGCCATATATAGACGTCTATAATAACGCTTCAGACTTACTGTTGGTAGGTACTATTGCTAAATATAATTAGACAAAGTGTCATTGAGTGTCATTCTAGGAATAAATACCACTATTATTTCAAATTAATTTAAGATTAGTGAAAAAGATTTGCTGACCAATAACGCGAGGAATAAATACTCATAAATTGTTCGACTTATATTATTAGAAAGCACTTATAACTCCCATATATTACTAGTCTGTGAGTGTAGTAGTATAGTTAATTTGGTAATTTCTCTCAAGAGGCTTAAAATAAATATATTTCGACACTGCTCACTTCAAAATAAATATATTCTGACATCACCCACACACTTTAAAATAAATAGATTTATTACCTCACAGACACCTCTTATTTGTGAAAATAGAAATTTATATTCAAATACGAGGAGGAATCTTGCTCAGTAGATTTTTTATATTAAACAAATTAAATATTATATATAATGTCCTTCTCTCTTTTAATCCGACATGTTGGATTTGATCTAACAAAAATATTTTGTAAGATATTTAATTCAATAAAACAGCGTCAGATTATACTCGTATAAAACGTAAAATAATAAGTGATTGTATCAAAACAGTAGGTTATTATATATCACTAACCATATGGATCGGTATGGTTATTCGCGACTGAAAATAATGAGCGAATAGCGGGTTAGGCAGATGATGTGATGATATTTATTGATAATATGGTCGATATATTATTTGATAAGAATACTGCTAAAACTATAAATCGTTAAAACAATAAAATTAATAATCCTCAGAGAGGACTTTGTCAAGCATATTTACAGTAGCATATTTACAACAATTGTTAATAAGATATTAAAAATGATGATTATGATTATATGCAATGATTATATATTAATTAAGGACAGCACAGTTATACACAAGATTAATTAAGGATGATTATATACAATAAAGATGTTTATATGCAATAAAGATGGTTATATACAATTATTATATCTTAATTAAGGAGCACAAAACAGAATCGTAATTAAGGTATGATTATATACAATGATTATGGATTATATACAATGAAGGTGATTATGTACAATGAAGATGGTTATATATAATGAAGATGATGGCCTTTCTCTACGTTTGAATAGAAAACTGCACACTTCCCCAATAATCAATCCCGGTAAAGTGCAAATGTACACACACCACATGTTTACATGAAGGGAAAGTGTGTAAATTTATATTGAAGCATATAAAGGGGCTGGCCAAGGTACCAATAAATTGCAAATGTTGGCATAATATCGCTTTCGATGACAATTTGTCTTTCACGAAATTCAAACCACGGACTTCGAGTATGAAAATCCAACGCGTTAGCAACCTGCCATCGGTCTTATTAATTATATATGTTGCAAAAAGTTAACATTTAGTTACCAAACAACATTACATTTTCTCATTTTAAAGACACTAAATTTTGCATTATATTTTCTGTTTTGAAAACGATATTATACATAAATTGAGAAATACATGAAGTTTTGATTTTATATGACACAAAAAAGGAAAATGCTGGCTGTGTAGGATTTGAAATGACACTCGCTTACAAGGAAAAGGCTAAACTAAGAGAGAAATAAAGATAAAAATATCTGATTCTGAAAGCATTATTATAAATAAATCGAGAAATACATTATTTTTTTATATTTTATTTTGTATATAAAATGAATTTCAGTGTTGGATAGAGAGAGAGAGAGAGACTGAATTGTATATGGCTACATAATTATCTTTGTTAAAACAGCAGATAAATCGGTTGATACCAAAGCTACGGACGAACTGCATAGAAGAAATCAATATTCTGTATGCTGAATAATATACCGCATACGCGTGCTTAAAAGTGGTGGCTAAATGTGCCTATAAATGATAAAGTTTATTGTTGAGATTATTCAATATTACTGAATTCCAGAGATTAGTTAGTTTCAATAATTACTTACAGCAACTGTACAGACTAAAATATGCCCTCGTATGATACACAAGCATATTTGAGTCAGCACAGTTAGACTTAAGCGAGAATCTACAGTAATGATATATTATTTACGTAAAGGGAATTGCTAGTCACTTTAGCAGATACAAAACTGCCACCAGGATTTGTAAGCCTTAAAAATACTATCAGATTTACAATTATGTTCCATTTCATTAAGAATGAAACAAGAAAAAAATATATATTTTATGTTCGACAAATTATGAAAGATTTTAAACTAAGCTGGAGCACTATTATCTCCCTTCATTAAAAACATGTAGTATACATAACTTTTTTCTGACCCAACCATAAGCATGTCAACATTTGGTATTAAGTATAACGTGTTATCATGATTATGTGACGAGAATTTAATCCTGATATATTTTTCGAGGGCACTCAAACATTTCTTTCATTGATATTTTATTAAGAAAATACTTGCTACCTTTTGTAAAATTCTTTGACTTGTCCAGGTCTATAATGATTTTGTATACCGATTTTGGCTTATTGGATTATGTAAATTTCATATTTTAATGCAAGTGCATCTCGTGAATGTTGGAGAGGCTGAAAATATTTGGTATCGTCTGTTCTGATAAGGTAAGGTTTGATTCTGTCAAATTTACTGAAACAAATATCTGAAGTTTTATCATTAAACTCAAATGACAATTGCTGGTTATTCGCCATTATTTGTTTAATTTGCTATTAACTCAATCGACTAATGTTAAATTTCCAAACATTATTTCTGATGATAATATTGCTTAAATAATGTCCAAGTGCAAGAGTCCGACTCTGCAATACCTTTTATCATCGAAATTGCCTAATCCACGTTTTCTAATTGCATTTGTTTTAAGGTTATGATTATTCGTCCTAATGACATTAGTTTAGATAAAACTGACGCTATTGCTTAAAGCTGCTTTGAAATCGTCAAAACTCATCATCTTTTTCGCATGTACGAGGGATACCTTTCTGTTTGTTTATCAGTTTACTTCATCTAATATCACATCATACATTTCGCTTCTTAGTCCAACAAACTCTCTTACCGGCACAAACATATATTCTTCCTTAAATTGACCAAGAACTTTCTTGTTCGAATTAACATGAAATTCACCACATGTTGGATAATCTGATAAATTAAATAGACTGTTATTATTGTAAGGATGCTCGTAGGTATCTTCACATTTTATATTATATACTAGAGAATTTGTATCAGTAAACAGCAACTCCGAATCTGGCAATTGCCTTTTGGCAAAATTTGACTTAAAAATCGTACATCAACCACTTAAGTACAGCTGTACCAACATAAATTGGCTTATTTATCTTTAAATTTGTCTTTCACATTGCATTGCGGCAAGATTTTTATTAAATATTTTAATGCTAACAAAACCATCATCATTAACTAATTTATTTCTGCGATTTATATCATTTACAATTATCAATCGAAACTCGTTTAGGAATATTCTCCATAGTCTTACCAAACACCGAGTTGTTCATTAACTTGAAGTATTCCTCAAATTGGATTTTAGCCAGAGCACGACGTTTCGTATTTACATCAATCTAATCTGCCATCCACCGCGACTGATTAAATTTTAGCACGTGATGGACTTTTCTTAGAATTAGTCCAGCATTTGTTGCTTGTTTTAGATTTTTGTAATGCATAAGTATTTTTATAACCTAACTAATATGGAACTAACTTGTTAACAATAGAATTATTTGCTGTCATTGCTCGCTGTTCAGGCGATAATAAACTGTAATCAATCGTCATCGACTGCACAAAACGGATAGTCGTTAGGTAGATCTTATAACTAAGTGGAATAGTCTAGATCAACTTCAAAAATATGAAATATCTTTCGAAAGATTTTTTTCAGTTTCTCTAATAAATTGATTTGAAGGTGTCCAATAAAACCCTACGCAAGACATTGGCTGTGAAAAACTCACCCATAAAGTTTCACGCAGTCCAGATAAATAGTGTAACTCGACTGGATATTTTTATCATAACTTTTGAGATATTTGTTATTATCTACTACATATTTTTGTTATAGCGTTAATTCCGCCTTTGATGCTTTTTCAATAAAGTTAAACATATCGACAACTGTTAAGCGATCTAATTCTATTTTGCTCGTTTTCAGTAAAGATTCCCAAGACAGTCCTGGAGCAAACAAATAACAACAAGGATCTAATCCATAATTTTCATAACTAATTTGACGAAAATTCTCGAAAACATCTGCTAGCAATAATAAATCTGTTTTCAGATATAAATCGTGATAATCACCAACTGTTTTACAGGCAAATCTATTCCACATATCTTGTGCATATTTATACTCGTCATATGTGATGTTTTCATCTCTGAGCTGCGAGTAATATTTATCTTTGTCAGACAGAGACGTTGCATTAAATCTGCTCCAATCGTCAAGATACTCGTACCTTTTTGTTAGGTCGACATAGTTTTCTCCGAAGCAACTTCGCAGATTATTAAAAATGCTACAACATTTAAAGGGCTCGTCCAATGATGCTGCCATAAATTGCATACTGTCAATAAGACATAATTTGCCGAGGGTCACTAATATATACGTTTCAAAATTATTTGGAATACATTTTATCATGTTATTCAATTTTAGTTTAACTTTTGTGTTTTTAACACCAAAAAACATCTATAATGATATAACTATCGTAGCCACAAAAGTTATTTAAAACTACGGAAATAAAATCTGTTATGAGCTGCTCCACGTTAAATGACAATGATTCCTCATCTTGGAGTCCGCCAGCACCTTTTCACAAATATTATAATTAACTGCCTCATCAAAGTAAAGTTGTTGTAAGACGTTATTTTGATCGGAGCTGTTTTAAGCAATCTGTTAGAAATTCTATTAACTTCGTCTATTAAATTTTTAATAACCACACGGCAGGATTTTCACCTCTATGTAACTTTATCGGAGATGACAATTTATCGCTGACGCAACAAACTATGTTATAAAGTAATCCGCAGGGAAATGCTGTTGTATTTTTCTGGTAATGGATTTTTTCGGATTATTTTCTGCTCCAGCCACACGAAAGAACAGACACTGGAAATCGGCGTAAATAACAAAATGAATGCTCAGTTTACGCTAGTGCAGTCTTCCATCGCTAGATTAGCCTTGCAGACATTTATAACAGAAATATTTCTTGTTTTTGTTTTTACTGTACTGTCGGACAACTAAGCCGTTTAAGTTTTTCTTATTCAGCAGTAATGTCCCAGATAAAATAATAATTTGATTGTCTTCTGTGAAACATTTGATGAGATATATCATATATCTTGGGTGAACATTTTCTCGCTTTTCTAGTCCGAAAACATTTACTAAGATACCGTTTTGTTTTTCGACACTATGGTATATGATTTTCTGCTACTGGAAAGTTGATACTATCAACATTTACTTCGTTCTTGTGCGGGAAATATAATTGTTGATGCGATCAGAATTTTGTTCTTTGGGAAGTATTGCGGAAGGAATAGACAAATGAAAACATCTGTCATCGTTGTTTCTGACATTTATACAGCATTTTTTGTTCTTAATTTTTTAGGGAGATCGACGTGCAAACTACCGCGAAGCACATTATATTTTGCTGTGTGAAATAAAACTACTTTTATCATTTCAAATTTCCAACCTTACCCTGAAGAAGGAAATTCTTCTAATTTTTTTTATTCTTTATTGATGTATTTCGTCAGCGACCATAGCAATGTTTGTTCCAGTTAATATATTTCTACATATAGCTGTTAAATATGGTTCCGAGATTTCGCTGTTAACATTAAATTTGTTTCGAAAAGTACATCCTCAGCTGCGTGTAACTTTTAAAAGTCGTATGATACCGGACTATAAGTTTGATACTTTTAATAACCGCAAGTTCTCGAGGTATAAACGATCGTAGAGGTAAAATTTGCTAAAACATTTTATCATCAATTTCATAACTGTTATCACAACCTGACAATGCTGATTTTTTCAGATCTGATAATGCTCTTTTTGGATATATATATATATATATATATATATATATATATATATATATATATATATATATATATATATATATATATATATATATATATATATATATATATATATATTGTACATTTAATTGAATTTGTTTAATTAGAGATATGAGAAACCTTATAGTATAATGACTGGAAGCGGAAAAGCAAGAAACTTATCATGCACATCCGAAGTACAACGTATATGGTGGAAATGGAGTAGGGTCTATTTTCAACATAGCAGCTGAAAAAAGCTGCTGGTATGTTAATTTTAGTAAAATACGATAATAGATAAAGAATTAAAATGTTTAGAAAATATTTTATCTATACATTGTTGTTTGGCGATATTCCAGAAAGTCAACTAGTATATATAGCAAATGGTATAATTGCAGACGATAATATTTAAAATTTAGGATTGCAAGATGAATTTCAACATCATTCAGTATTTGATCTATACGAAGCAAATGATAAGGGAATAATTCGTCATATAAGAGCAAAATATATTGGAGATTTAGATTAATATGGATATTTCCAAATAATGGTACGTGGAACAAATACAAATTGTGTTCATTATAGGTCGCATAGTTTTGTGTTTTAAACTTTTGGTTGGGTTATTTTAAATAATTTAGCTATTTACAAAATTAAAACAGATAATAGTCTGGAAAATTTAGATTCGGTTACGCCAAAAGAAAATACAAAATGTGGAATTAATGGCGGTAATAATTTTGAAAATCCAACTCGATAAGTTGTGTCAGTAAATATTAGAATTAGAGAGAATATAAAACTCAGATCAATAGCATATATGGCAAAACACCATCAAATTCATCCGCAATGAATAAAACAAGTAGTTGACAGCAAAAAAGATCAGCTACGTCAATGTTGACATTTGACAGATTTATCTTCATAAACGATAATTAATAATATTTTCTATATCGTTTCTAGAAAGACAATTGTGACTAAATTCCATGACATCCTCGCGATTAAATTGTAACGTCATCATTGCATTTGTGTCAAGTTTTATGTTATATGCTACTGTTAACAAAAAAGTTATCAGATTCGCCTAATACTATCATAACATCAGCAAAAAATCCTGTCATAGCAAATAATTTCGAAGTGATACGGCTAATTTTTTTTGTTTAGTTTATTAACTCGCCAATGATAATTTATTTCTCCGAACATATTATATATTAATTAGATAAAAGATTATTATAATATTGAGCATAATCAGGAGACTGGCTCAGCTATAAACCGAAGATTTTGTTTCAGTTCCTAATGTTACATTAGAAAGTATGACCAATGCTGGTAATACTAAAAATGATATTTTGCATAACTATGACTAGGACGAAGATGAAGTTGTTATTAGAAAGAAAAGTTTAAGCAGACCAACAACTGGGCGATATGACGTTAAGTTCTATATTGCAAAAATATTAAAATTTAATTTTAATTTTGCCAAGCATAAAATATTTTGGCATCTTATAAGGCCCTTTCTAATCGTAAAAGTACCCAGAAAAAAAGAAATATAAAATACAATTTTCCTTTTGTTGAAATATTTAATTTAATTAAGTTGATGATGCGAGAAAATTATAATTAATTTCTTTATGTAAGCCAGTAAGATGTAGGTAAGTACTAATAAAATACGAGCAAATTTATAATAATATTATTCGATCGCAGTCGCTGAAATCGACCGAGTTGGTACCCAACACTTAAATTTATCGCTATATCCACGCCATTTAACTAAACTTTTGTTGCCGCGCTTTTAAAATAACTTTTTCAATAACAAATACATCTTGTTCTGTTTTCTGAAGTTCTTGTTCGTAAAAACTGCCAGTTATAGACTCACCTAACAAATTTTTCAGCGAATATGTAACTGGTATTGTTAAAAGTACTTTATCAACAAAAATTACTTCTTTGCTCCAGTTATGAGTAAAACCTTTTTCGAATATTTGGTTTTTCGTCAAGGAAATTCTAACTTTATCGCAAACTCTAAATTTGTGTCTGTGGTAAGGTTTCATTAGCTAGCATTGGATTTGCAATAGCGTTGTTTGGCGATATTTTAAGCGTTCGGTGTTTCATGTTATTGTATTTGCCAACAATTTTCTGTAAATTATCAACATTTTTATTCGTATTTTAGCTGTCAAATACATATGAATATTTTCGTTGAGCGTGCAATTAAATCTCTCGACAATAACGCCTTTTCCTTCATTTCCATTTACGTGATTTTTAATCTATTTTTCCAAAAAGTGCTCCAACATTTATTAAAAAATTCTTCTCCATGATCAGTCCAGATTCTGTTTGGTTTTCTTTCTGTAGTTGTTATTTTTGTTTGAGCGCATCAGTCAATGAGGTACCTGATTTATCCGACTCTGGTACACTAAACGCGGATTTACTAAAAACATCAACAATAGTAAAAAAAAATATATGTTATTATCGTTAAACGGAGCTAGAATTGACAATTAAACTAAATCTATCGCCCAAATGTCATGAACACCATTTGCAACAACTTTGAAACTCTTTTTTTAGGTCTGTTTAGCTCTACTGCCAGATCATCATATAAGTCTCTGCCGAGTACAAGTTTATATTTTGCTCCATAAAGCCCTCGACCAGCCTTCGGTCAACACTTTCTCGCATATTTACAGGTTTCATTTCACGAAATTTATCTAACATTACTTTGTCGCAGCTGTGTTTTTTTTCCGCCACTAGGAAGTTCAATATCTCTGTAGCAGATATAATGACACATTGATATTGTGTTAAAATGATTGTAATTTTCTTGTCCTGGAAGTGGATTATCATTTTCGTCAAGCTGATCGTCAAAAGGTTTATAAGGTCCAGTATATTTATGGCTAGGCAATATCCAACCTCCGTTTGGTTTCGGTAGTTTGCCAATTAATATATATATATATATATATATATATATATATATATATATATATATATATATATATATATATATATATATATATATATATATATATATATATATATATATCCTATCCAATTATTTATCTGTTGTTGCATTTCTGACAATAAGTAACAATTTTATTTTGTTCGAGACACAAGTCTCAATCGGTATTGCAGTTGCATGTCATTTTATATTTATAACTGACATTTGTTTCAGATATTTAATTGTTTTTTGGTCGAATTCTGACGCTTTTGATTGTTTTTAGCGATTGTTTAGTCAAATGTTTCGGTTTTTATGGGTCAAATCCCCAGGGATTTTCAATATAAATTGTATAATTTGTTTATACTTTCACACAAAATTAAGCAAGATCGAGCAAAATCATGCAGTAAGTGACAAAAAAATCATAATTCTGTATGAAAAATACTAAAAATTATCAAATTTATACTGAAAATTGCTGGGGTTTTGACCCTAAAAAAGGAATATTACTGAAGTTTTAAAAAACATTTTTCCCCAAAATGACTTGTTTCAGTCGTCTATTAAAATAATCTTCCTGATATTGTCAGGCGGGTAGCCCGCTCCAGACAACTTTGCTGCTGGCAGAAACTGGCTTTTTCCTTTTCCACAGATTGTACAAATACTTTACAGCATTATTCTATTATTTTTGTTTTTTCTCTTTCTTCATCACTATTTTTGTTACACGTATATCTGTTTACATTGTTATATTTGTAATTTAGGCAAGATTAATTGCAATCTCATCATCATCGTAAGAGGGTTGTTTGTCAAATTGTAAAATGAACTTTAAAAAGTTTGGAATTTTGGTCAACTGTTTAATGAAAATTATGCAATAATATCCACAAGCAGAAGTTCCAACTGGCTGAATCTGATTAGACGAATAATTTAATTATCTTGTTTGTACTCAAACTTCTTTTTACTGCGTCACTTGGTGGAATTCCGAACGAGACGAAATAGTTGTTATCAAAAAAACTACCCAATGTGTACCAGATTCATCATTAAAATCTTTCCTATTTATAACACACGAACCTATCGCCGATATCAGCGTCATCAGCTCATCTTTGGAATAAACTCCGAGGAAATGTTTTGCTTTATTAGTTTATCAAGTATATCAAAATTACCTAACGCTAGTGATTGTATCTCCTTGTTGCTTACAACATTATTCGTCTTCCTCGTCCTAAAAGTCCTGGCAATAGACTTCCCGCTAATCCTGTTAGTAATGGAGTTTTTAGAAAAAAATCCACCTTGTCGCTGTCGTGTCATTTTCTTCGTCGTTGTCTTTTTTCGAACCGTTTTTTGTTTAGGCATTATATTTAATCTTTAGACAAAAAATTGTTATCGATCGTCATACGAAAATTTTCTTTAAACCGCCGCAGAGGACAATACTATTACCTTTCTCTGCCTTTTTTGATGCGTCAGATACTGCTCCAGATGCTGATGCTAGCTTTATTGTACCAAGTACTTCCAAAAGTTTAGGTAGCAATGTTTTGGCTATTACAAATAGTGCCGGACCGAAAAACCGCCATGTTTTGACATCGCAGCTATTTGTGCAGCACTTATATTTGAAACGGAATATTTTTTGCGATCGTGTTTATTTACTTGATTTTTGGTTAACAACAATTTTCTTAAAGTACCCAATCCGTTACGGTTGACCTTCAATGAAAGCTGACTTTGTTTTATAACAGCAGCTGCTAATTTTTTAACTAGGCCATCAGTTAAATGTATTTCGTTTAAAATATATTTTGTCATCTTATATTAAAGTTACATATTAAGCTAGTACTAACATTTTACATCTGACCGAGTCAGTTGTAATAAATATATCGCTTAATCACTAACGCATATACGTATAACAGCAATGGAACTGCTTGCGGTGCTGGAAGTTCGAGTGTCCAAGTAATTTCAATATCGGCTGTGCTGTCTACAGCTCGATCGCTCTGTATACTAACATCAAAATAAAATATCGGATACAGTGTACGAAATTCCTCTAATGATATCTGATTTCCATCTCTAGCATCTTGATATATTTGCACAGAGTCAAATAAGTACATGTAAGGTCTAGTAATGTTTTTATTAGCGTCATCTGCAAAATTATATTCTATCGCTCGTTTTGGGTATTGTTTTGAATTTATTCTAGCATATATTCGTCCAACATTAGCGCTATCAAATACTCCATTATTTTGTTCATGATTGCCATGTCCAGCTTTTTCTATAGCATACATATCCTCTAACATTTCTTCTGATTTTTTATTTTCTCTTCTAACCTTCTTTCAATCGGTCCAACTACTGTTGCAGTTGTCAATCTTCGTTTAAGTTCCAGTGGATTATTTCTTAGCCGATCTAGTGCAGTTTGTCTATCAACTGGATTAGGTATATGTGCTACAGGTGCCTCAACTAATCTTCTGTTTGCTTTTTCAGATCTCACTTGTTGCTCTTTAACTAGTCCAAGTAAACCTTTTTATTGTAAGATTCTAAGTTCTTCTTTATATAAAAATTACTTACCTTTGGGTTGTTTTCCAAGCAAAGTCTCATTAACTAATTTGAGAACTGTAGTTGCTGTTTCTGATGTTGCTATCTGTCGACGTACTTTCTGTACTTGTTTAAATTGTGCTTGAGATTGCGCAAGTCTTTTATATGGATTTATTTAATATATTTTATATAGTTTGCTTGTTTTTTCCATTAATTTCATACTATTGTCTAAAAATATTATTATAAATATGTTTCGATACAACATCGAAACATTTTACTTGTATCATTCGTTAATTTATCGAACAAGAAAAAGTCATATCTATTTGCCGTTGCTTGACGATATAGTTCAAAAATTATTCTTGTGCTACATAGCCATATTGTTCGTTCGCGATATTTCTAACGTCAATATTGTCAAGTCCTGGAAATAATATAAAACAACCAATATTTAGCCTAATAAATATGATAACATTATAATATCCATGAGCTATATAAATAGAATTGCATTTCTTATTTCCCGAAGGTGAAAAACATGATCTAAGTTTATTCATTTCCTCGTTGCTTAGCGGAATATCATCTAAAAAAACTATTTCATGTTCGGATGAATCACGTTGATTAACTGGAATAAGCTCTTCTGGTTGTCTGATAATAAAAATATCTTTGCTTACATTAACGCAAGACTTAACGATATTATAAGTGGCAATCCTAATATTATTCAAAAACCTAATCTTGTTAGAATTCTTCACGGACGAGCTAACAATATCGTGTACACAGTAGCACCAGAAAAACGCAACATGGTCACAGCAAAGTAACACTCTAAAACATACCACAGAGGTCACTGGTGTGTATAGGTTGTCCGTATTTAGCATCGTAAATTTAAGTATATTTACCACATTTCCACGGCGTCATTCAACCGATGATTTTTCTGGAACTGTGTCTATAGTGTTAAACAAAGACAACGAATTATCTTTTATGATAAAAGTATATAATAAAAAATTAAACGCAGCTACGTACTGGTGGTGTATTGAATTCGTAGCTGAAACTCCCGAATTAGTTACTTAAATGACGGTATGTAAACAAATATTATATAATGAGAAAAATATAGTCGATTTTAATCATATTTCAGAAAACATTCCGAAACAAGATGTTTACGCTCTAATGCAATATTACAGTACTATCCTAAAAACTTTGGTGCGTAAAAAATGTTACAAATACTATACCAAAATACTTCGAGTGATATCATATTTACGGCTGCAAATGACTAGCTCTGGTATAATTTCAAGTGGCGCATCATTAAATTCGTTTTGTTAATAATATCCAGTGTTGGTGTTTCTTGCAACACAACGTGTATAAAAGCATCGTCTCGCGACTAAAGAAAAATGCTTGCAACACAGAAAGTATCACCTATAAAAAAAAGACTTGATCAGATTTGGTCTTATTTGCGTGGTATAAAACTTTGACGATTTAATACGCGAGTTCCGTATTATTGATAGTGTGTTAACGGATTTTCTGCCAATAAAAGTTAGCAAATATGAAAAAGATTATATAAACAGTAGATGTTTAATTTTGTGCAGGTTTAGTAATATCGTTATCAAATAATATATCGACCATATAAACAATAAATGTCATCACATCATCTGCCTAACCCGCTATTCGCTTATCATTTTCAGTCGCGAATAACAATACCGATCTATAATTTGGTGATATATAATAACCTACTTTTTAATACAATCGCTTATTATTTTAGGTTTATACCAGTTTGACCTGACGATGATTTGATTTCATTAGATATCTTACAAAATATGTTTGTTAGATCAAATCCAACATGTCGGATTGACAGACAGAAGGACATTATATATAATATTTCATTTGTTTAATATGAACAAAATCTACTGAGCAAAAATTCTCCTTGTATTTGAATATAATTTTATATTTAATAAAATAAGAGGGGTCTGTGAGGTAATAAATATATTATTTTGAGGTGGGTGGGTGATGTCAGAATATATTTATTTTGAAGTGGGCAGGGTCGAAATATATTGTTTAGAGCCTTTTGAGAGAAAAGTATCAACTTCACTATACTACTATTGTTCTATGGTATTTAGGCAATGGTTCTCCTTTTATAATAGCTATGATTATGAGCAAAACTGCTAAACATGGATCCAGACGACCAAGCGTTCAGCTACATTGCGAAGGCTTCATGTTTGGATAATTTTCACTATAAATATGTTGTATTCACATAAGTCAATGCATTTATAGTCACAGTAGTAAATCTAGTGTATTGCTTTGAGTGTATAATATTCTTTTAGAAATTTAATTTCTATCCTTGCCGCTGAATACTTGCACCACCTGTAAGTCAGTTAGAAAAACAAAGTTGAGCTCTAGCGAAGCTAAATACGATGTGCAGATTAAAATGGAAGTAAGACGGCAGCAATGTTGTACATTTCTAATATTATTTTTTGTCTTGTTTCCGAGGATGGCTTACTATCATGCAGGGTTTTTTTAGAGTTAAACTTAATGTCTTCTATTCAGCATTGATGAAATATATATTATTTCTATCATATGGGATACATAATTTTTTTAAATGATTTTCACATTTTGTTTTAAATGTATAAGTATTATAGGGGGAACAATATGGCTTATGACGCCCAAGAAGGATAATCAGTCTGGGGTACTATGGGGCACAGAGTTTTCCGAAAAAGTGGAACAGCTGGGCTACATAGGGTATAATGGGAATTTTGTATTAACACATTTGGGCCTTTATATGGACCAGTGGAATGGCATAAGTGATATGACGTCACGGTACTACACACTGGCAACAATGTAGCAAGGAGCTAACCTAAATGCACACATACCTACTACTCTAGGGTGGGACACATACAATAGAGACACAGAGACATAGATAAGCACAGAGCTATAACACACACATATGTATGTATGTATGTATGTATGTATGTATGTATGTATGTATGTATGTATGTATGTATGTATGTATGTATGTATGTATGTATGTATGTATGTATGTATGTATGTATGTATGTATGTATGCATACATACATACATACACACACACACATATATATATATATATATATATATATATATATATATATATATATATATATCTATATATATATATATATATATATATATATATATATATATATATACATTTTTAAAAAAAAAAAATCTTTTCGAGGCACATAAATTGACCCTGAAAAGGGCCTTTCTGTTTCGTTTATGTCTTTTATAACTTCCTAATCCTTCACCAGTTTTTTTATTTTCTGCCCTACACTTTTTCTCCTACATTTTTGTTATTCTTCTTTTTCTCCTCTTGGTTTTTTCGTTCTTCATTTCTTCTTTCTGTTTCTTTCTCCTTTCATTTCCTTCCTCCTTTTCTATTTATTCTTTCCACTCCCTCGTCCGCATTTTTTCTTCTACATCTTCTCTTTCTTCTTTATCAATTCTAATCATTTCATTTAATATCCCCTTTCCTCTCTTTAAATTCTGTATCTTCATACTTAGTCTTTGTGGATGTTATGCCCTAAACTGCAATCGGACTAGCATTTCATGAGGCAGTTAATGTACACTACGTTTCCTAGCTCAAGACGAAAAATAACCATAACGGTCACAAAGGCATCGATCTACCTTTTCCTTTTTTGTAGAAGAGTGACGATCAAAATAAGTTATTAATTGTTCTAAAGAATATCCTAGACTGCGTTGATGACGACAATACACACAATATTGTCCAAACACCATGGAATCATTGTTTTGTAATTTCGTATTATTGAATCGTGCCGTGAAGGGCATTTCGTTTCATAATGTCATTTATATCGTCTTCAAAAGGCTGTATTCCATACGAACGAAAATGCTCCACATAATTCTCTTGAAGAAAGTAGACGGCAACCCAGTGAGTTCATAGAAAATGACTCGTCCGTGTTGATGAAAAACTTGATGGTTTTGAAGTTTGCGATGAGGTAGTTCATCTTTAGCACACACGACAAGATTCCAAGAAGCAGTATACCAGCTGTTGTTCAAAAGGAAATAAAGTTCCCAGGTATTAATTTTCTTGTTTGTTTCTCTTGTTTCACATGTAATGATAAGTCATCAATCAATTCTGACTTAATGCTTGAAAAGATCTGACAAGTTACCGTTGTTTCCCAACTCTGGGCTAAGAGAGCTTCGATGTGATAGATCTCTCGAGTAGTCAGTGGAGGACAGAAATGATCACACAAGCCTTTATTCCACTCATGCAACAAGGCGTCCTCTGATATGAGATTTCAAGACTAGTCCAGAAACTCGTCCAATTTTTCTTCTTGGTTCATTATCAGACATTTATCGTGTTGAATTTGTCTGGGATGATCGTTTAGACATCCATAGCAATCTTTCTTGACCAATTATGTAATTTTATTCGATAAGTGTTGGGCAAAACATGACACTAAATGTTGTTCTTGTTCTGGCCATCTGGACTTGATTATTTCGGCCTCTTTGCCTTGGTCTGGTCGTTTTGTTTTTACAGTATCCTCCCATTCCATAGATTCTTCACATTTCAATATAATGATAAATGTCTTCAATAGTGGCCAATAATCTAGAATTACATTTCTACAACTGTTGCTTTAAATGGTATTATTGAATTCAGTATACAAGATGACGTTCACTGTCTCGGTGAGACCTCGCGCAAACTGAAGTTCCACACGCAGTAGACAGGATTTAATAGGGTGGAAATGTCCCTCGTCACTGCCTTGGTTTGGAGTGAAATCAAAAGCCCACAAAGCGTAACATCCGACATAATCTTTGTACTAAATGCCGTGGCTAGTATTGGTTCCTAGTTGTCCAGTAGCTTCGAACAGGGATAAGAAAGTCAAGAGACTTTCTATATATGCTCGGTAAGGGTAAGCATCCATACTCCTGCTGAACATTTTGTTATTCAAGCACAAATCCACTTCGTTGAACAAGGAATGCATGAAATTGTTGGGGAGTACTACTTCATCATCGGCATCTACACTGCTGCCGTCCGTCGTTTTAAGCACTTTCACATGCAGATAAAAGTAATTGTTATTCAAATCGACGTAATCTTCGGGCTGTCCTTTGATTTCAAAAAACTCAATGGGAGCTGAATCCATCAAAGAGGAATTGGGAGGAAATTCGACCCCATGGGATTCTTGCATTGTCATTATAGTGGATGGCATGGCAAACAGATCCACTTCCGACTTTTAACAGGCACAAGACTCTCGGTGCACCATTTTCGTTTTCAGTTTGCATTTTAATAATCAAAAACGTCCAAGTCTCAGACAGTTTGCATTTTATTAGTCTTTCTAGCTCGGAGAGTGTGAAGTCCTCTGAAGGGATGTATTCGTAATCTTTTCTGCCTTGTCCTTGCTGTGGCCCTAGTGAAGCAGGAATGCATGTTTTATCAGCAATGGTGGCATTCATAGAAGTTTCTCGGCGGCCTAAAATGTCTTTGCCCGTTTGAAGCAAAATATTTCTGCCTGCTTTTAAGAAAGCCTATTTGGGGTTTTGTTTGTCAATGATGACATTTTGGAAAAATTCTTTACCGTGTGTCAAGGCAGCATGCAGACCTTGTGTCACCATCGGTTTCAAAACGGGAGCCACTGTACGAGAGACCGATTTGTTTGAACATATCTCCTAAACCATGTCCTCGTTGTTCAGCGACTCCTTGGTACACAGGATACATGACCGACAAGAAGTTCGAGTACTCGTTTTCTAAAATGCAGTTTCACAGTGACTTTCCTTTGGGTGAATGAAATATTTTGTCCCAGATCTCTTTTTATAGTAGTGTTGATAGTGTCGAAATACGTCTTACTGACAGTTAAATGGTGAGGATGTAAAAACTCGCGGTGAATGTAATAGGTATTTCCACCTTCTTCGTCAGCAAACGTAGCAGAATCCACTTTGAAAGGAATGACACGCAGTACCGGTACGGAAGTGAGCACCACTACATTGCACTATACCACATCTGAGTACACAAATATCCTTTCCTAAGTACTTTCACTTCTTGGAATTGGCGTTTTCCCACTTTTCATGTTCTTCGATCGAGAATGCTTTCTGTCTCGTACACGTAGTCTTCTTTTTTGGTCACACATTGTAACTCGGGTAAGAAAAACGTTCATTTTAATATTTCCCCGATCATGTCTTCCAATTTATAGACGGGAGGATGACGGCCACGCACACTTTCAGTGACACAAAACAATTCGGTGGTCCAAGTAACCGTTGTCGAAAGTGTGCTTGGTTTTGTCAATGCGTACCCAATCTATTGTGGTCAACACTCCACCTTTCTTGGCGACAGTGACCGAAGGGCATGTGCCAAACAGGCGTTACAAGACGGTCATTTCGTAGTCGGGAGTTACTTTTTGGTGGGGAGGGCACATCCAATGCTTCAATGGAACGATTGGTTGTACGATTGAACTAGGTGCGGAAATAGGTCAATGTACTTGAGAGTTTTGATGCGTAAAATATTTCTATATGCGTTCTTTCCAGATGCGTTGAAAATGTTCGGCGATGCTGGCTTTGGTTTCAGGATTTTCGATGGTGAAAAACTGAATGTCACGTTTCTTAAATTCTTTTTTGGAAAGCTTGGTTTAGTAATTCGGTGCATTTATCGGTTTGCCATCGAAGAGGGTGACGAACACTTTGTTTCAACAGCAGTTTCAGGGCTCGCACTAACTCACTGCTTATTTGTAAGTCAATGGACGAACCCAAGCAAATTTGGAAACGACGACGATGACACAAAACAAATATTTTTAGCCACGATTGTAGGAGACCAAATGAGAGACATCAGATAAATTAGCATGCCATTGATGATTGATGCCTTCCACTCGCATGCGACGTCTAGAAAATGTTCGTCTAATGGGTATGTGTAAGGTGTACGTGGCTTGTTCTTGAAAGAGTTGCAGACGTTGCAACAGTTGAGATTTTTCTGTATCGGACAAATTGAACCATCAACGATTGCAGTTCGTGCTATAACTAGGACATCTCGGTCAAATTAGGATTGGGAGGTTAATACTGGGTCCGTTGTTCTTACCAACGATGGTTTGTGGACAAAAGTCAGTTTTCGTCCTTCCATTGGATTCCAAAGGTTACGTTAGAGATCTTTTAGACCCAGAAGCTCTTTTTATCCCTTTATTTTATTCCATGTAAAGCTGCTCCCGCCACGAGAATTGTAACCAATGGAGACTAAGGTGCTAACAACATAGGCAAAAAAGGCAAAAATCCTCCAAGTTGTATTAACATCTTTTTCTTTTGACGAATAGTGAATTTCTTTTGGACCATTTGGCGAAGAACTTTTCGATGTTTGGATAAGCATTCTTTATGGTGTTTAGACAAATGTGTCGTGTCCTTGAAGATATTCAGACAAAATTCGCATACGGTATCGATGACATCTGTGGAAGCAGTTTGAATAATTTATTTTCGCATGAGTGAAGGAGCTTTGGACAAGTCGGACAACAGTTCCCAATGTTTTGCTAAACGAGATGGCAGTCCTTTCCTTTTCGTTCCTTTGGTAGTAGAAGATGAATGTCTTTTTTTGGGTGACATACTTGTTTGCTGATTTCGGGACATACACCAAAAATACACTAATGTCCATGACTTCTGTACACGGCCTTTTATCCCTTTTGGGAGACTATCGCTGCGTCATAAAGATAACAATGTATTTTATAAAATTGCGAAGCAATTCTCTTCTTTGGTTACTTTCTTTGGACGAGTGTGCCTTTCTGGGGGTGATGACGATATTGGGCTAAACGCTTCTTAGGATGACGTGACTGTCTTTTCATTTTCGTTTTTCCATTTTCTTTATGCACAGAAGAACGACGTTGGTAACGGCGTGCTATTCTTGGTGGGAACATCTTTGGGTGTTCATCAGCACAAAAAACACTGATCCTAAAATTTACCTCAGGTCGTTTTTGCACTGGAATGCGTCGCCAATGATTGTCTTTACGTCGTATTAACTTGATGATAGTCATCACTCGACGTTGGGTAGTTTGCAACAGACTAAATCGGACCAATTTTTGCTTCGACAAAACCAGTAAACTCTGTAACACACCCGATCTCTCTTGGACATTGATTTTGGGGACAGGAACATTGTTATCAGCGGCCATTGACGCCAAAGAGAAAGAGGCTATAACCGTTGGATAAGAAGGTTTTGGAGACGCGGGTCTCCCATGTTTCATCAAATGAGGAAAACAGATGTCAAATTGGGCTTGGCTGGCAGCACCAGCAACAGAGACGTGGAAGAACCTGAGGATACTGGAGACGCGACAGGTCATGGTTTGTGAATATAAGGTTGCGTCCTGGCAGCAGTGCCTTTCTTGCGGGTAGAAGCTGTTTTCTATGGGCGTTTCTTTTCTTTTTCTAAAGTTGTGACCTAGTCTTCACCCCGATGCTCTTTTTATTGGTCTTCTGGGTACGTCAGGGAGTGACTTCTTTCTTGGGAAGAACTTTGGAAGCATTGGGATCCCATTTTAAGAGAGAACGAATGATGATTCCTCATAGAGAACCGCTACCTTAAGGTTTCAAAACGATTTACTTTTTGGTTTGAGTGTCAGTACAAGGATCGGCTGGTTGAGTCAAGGCTACTTTGTTTCTGTCAAAAAACGTTTAGTCTTATGTGGAATCTGAATGATGCCTTGCAGTAATTGAAGTGCTGTCACTGTAAATCATCGTAAGACTTCTTTGAGACTGGCTTCTAAGACACGAGAACGTATTTTTAAATTATTTTCACGACAGATGTCGTACAAGGCACAAATCAATTTGACGGGAAGATGAGAATGAAGAGACATCATGTTCACGCTGTGTGAGAGAGAGTCAAAGTGAGCGAGGTTTTAATAGTTTTTTCGGTAGTGATAGTTAAGTCGACGAAAGGGTCGTGTACACGACAAGTCCTTCCGTCTTGGTAGCAGTAGTGAAACAGATGTGCACGAAATCCTAAATAATCGGTGGTAAAGGGGATTTAAATCCTTGGGTAAATAGGCGTGTGGAGTTTGAGTGGCATCTTTGTACGCATGAGTTAGCCAAGGTGTTCCTAACTGTTTGGCTAAGACTTGTGAACTTGTGTTTTATCTCTACGAATTTTAAACAACACTACGTAATGAGCAACGAGACTGAAGTTACGATGGGCTTACTTTGTTGAAACAAATTTTAAATGACACTGGCATTAAATGATGCCAATTTGCGTGTAAACCACAGTTTAATTTTTTCATCGTTTTATCCTAATATGTCATCAAACACTATGAATCACATTGACTTAATCGTAGAATGCTGTACGCAGATTGCCACTCTTTGTATCACCGCATGATTCGATCAGTCGAGGTTTATGTTCGTTCAAACGTTTAACAAATTCGGTTTTGTCTGAACCACTGGGTCCAACAATGAGCATATTAAAGGGATGACGAAGATACAAGGCCTCCCAACTTGCACGATCTAAGTGTTCGTCGATGACTTTGAAAGTGGAGGAAGAGTATAGACAGCAAAGGTAGCCATAGTAGTGTAACTAATGCCACTTTTTTGACACGAAGACAAACAAGACAAGAATTTTTATACTTTTTCATGACACGATTATTTTCATTTTGCTTTAATTGTGGTCCGTGCACTTCTTGAGCGTATACTTTCAAGATGTAACGTTAACCCAAGACGTCTTGCAATTTGTGCATTGCATGAATGCCACAGGACTTGTCTTTAGCTATCATCGTTGTTTGATTCGGTTAGACTTTCGAATGTTCTTACAGTCTCTTTTTCATTCTGTCGTGTCGTTCTAGTCGGCATACGTTTGTTTCACCACGATGTCACGGGATAAACACATCTTGTCGAGTGATTGTTAATTTAGACGAGGCTACCCTAGATGCTGAGAAGGTTTTCTACCAATAACACTTTTTGCTATGTCCTATCCTTTGGGGAAGAGACTCATAGATCATGAACAGTGTCACCTTTCCATCGGTGATGTGAAACTTGTCGTTGGATTGCTGTACGTATTGAATCTTGTCGATGATTTTCGAAGGTGTCAGTTCTGATGGACTGCTAAACTCGATCCAAACGGGAGACTTCAAATTGTCGTAATGAATGAAACGTCTCAAGCGATCGTCTTCGTTGACTTGACATTGCCGTTTCAATGTGGTTAACAAAGAATCCTACACATCTGTAATAAACCTTCTGCTTTCTCCAATGGTACGTCGGACTTGAAATCTTTAAACTACACTGAGTACGTGTAGTCCGCAGTTCTAAATTTTCTAGAGGAGCGCTTGTCCGTCGCTCGAATGTAGTAATACTTTTCAGAGTTTCCTGGTAGTGATGGACTTTAGCTTGGTGTAGACTCTCTGGGTTTAGATTCTGGTTCACTCAACTCATCTTCAAAATCGCCGGTTTGAATTTGAGCAAAACTATTGTGCGAGGCGATAAATCACGTTTCTGCCTCTTACTTACTTCTTTCTTTACTAAATGAATCGATCGTTTCATCTTGATTGCAACACGTCAAATGACTACATATGAAACGCCATGGTATCCTTTACATTCATGTCAGACCAGTGCATATATTAAGGGCTGGTGACTTCCCTCTTAGTATTAATTTTGCTCTCAAACCGATCAGCACGATGGAAGAATCCACATAGATGGAACTTCTGATTAGAGCTTTACGAGGTGTCATACGAAAGATTTCTTCAGAGTACGGAGTACTCTTCCTCCTTTCGAGATAAAAGTCAAGATGCTTGCTATATTTGCCAAAACAAAAAGAGAAGCAATCCGCTTTAACAGACTTCTTAACTCTACGTAAAATATCCAAAAGTACCGTGACTGTTTGCCTTTCACTGTTAACCTTCTCTTCTAGCCTTTCTTGCTTCTCTATCGCTTCTTCTTCCTGTCATTTCCTTCACGCCTCTTCATCTTCTTCTTGTTGTCGCTGTTACAGAAGAAATGCTTGTTCTGCCTCTTTCTGTTGCTGTAAAAATTTCTCTAATTCTTCTTTCTGTCTTAATTCGTCAACGTGTGGTAAAGGAGAAAATGGCGAAGGTGGTGGTGCAGTAATAAATTCTTGCGAAGAGAGAAAATCTACTAAATCTCAGCTGAAATCGTCCTCTTCGGGAAGTTGCACTGTGTTTACTTTAGTAACCGCTGATATACCGTCGCTTTTCCTCTCCGCAACCAGTGCACCCCAATTCATTATCTTCTTAGGTTCCCTCACGTTTCACAAATTAATGTCGCATAAATGCACTGCGCACAAACGCTAGTGCACCTATATAGGGAATGTGACGTCACAGGTAGCTTTCTTTGAATTGGAAGACTGACTCCGCGAAGTGACCGAATTTTGTAACGCGTGTTGGGTTTGTTGAACAATTTCAATCCGTTTCGTTCCGCTCTGCCACTATAAATAAACGCGGTTCACATTATTCTCTTCACCTGTTCTAGTCACAAAGCATGTGGACCAACATATAATCGTCTACCCTTCTATCGTCGATGCTGTTCAACTTGATTATCCCGTGTATGTCAGATCATCATGGGTTATTACCCAGATCACTGATACAGCCCTTTGAAAACGAAGGATCTCTGTGGAGAGACAAGGGTGTCTAAAGAGAGTCGTCATCTACGGACCAGAAGCGAGAAGATGCTTGAGAAAGGGAAGATCATTGCTATGCCCTGTATGTTAACAAACTGGTGTTAACATAACAAACAAAGGCTCTTTTCAGGGCCACTTTCAATGCCTCGGAAAGATTTTTATTTTCAAATATTTTGATATATATGTGTGTGTGTGTGTGTGTGTATGTGTGTGTGTGTTATATCTCTGTGTTTATATATGTCTCTGTGTCTCTATTGTATGTGTCCGTAGTAGCTATGTGTGTATTTAGGTGAGTTCCTTGCTATATTATTGCCAGTGTCCAGTACCCTGAAATCATGCCACCTGTGCCATTCCAATTGTCCCTATAAAGGCCCAAATGTGCTAATACAAAATTCCTATTAGACCCTATAGTACCCCACATGTTCCATTTTTCCCCCGGAAAACTCTGTGCCCCATAGTACCCAAGACTGTTTTTATAAATTAGGGCCTCATATGCCCTACGGTACCCCACTATATTACTTGTCTATATTTTTATTTGTATGAAGGCCCTAGTTTATCTACACGTCTTGAGTCTTATGCGAACAAAATATGCATTATAAATTAGGCAGCTTGTGTTTTCGAGAGCACGATGTCGTAGGAATTTGATGGCTCATTTTCAAAATGGACTTAATTTTAAAATTCCAATTTCCGTCTTATATTATCGGCTGTTACATACTTTGTTTATATATTACGGGAAAAAATTACATTTGAGAAAAGTCAATGTTCTCTTTCATAGACAGCGACCAAGTCTTGGAATGAAACTTCGTCAGTGCTTACAACGTTCGAGTTACCTACAGGAAAGAATCATGGTGTAAATCTGTTGATCGGTGAAAATCTCATATAAGTTTTAAAAAATAATAAAAAAGACATTAACTTTTTAATGGGTACTGTCAGTTATCTGGTAACTACTATAAACTTCCATTCTGTGAAATTTCCCATTGCAGGAGAATCTTGAAAAATACGCCCGCACAGGCAAGTGTTTTGAGACATTCCAATTAATTAGCCTTTGCACTTTGGATATTATATTGCGATGTGCATTCACGTACCACACAGATTGTCAAAAAGGGAAGTAAGTATCGATTGTATTTACTTCTACAGTAAAAGGTTAAAAATTGATTTTGCTACCAAAATTTACATAGGTCTATATATTAATATTTTTAATTGGAAAACAACTAGGTCTTTCTTAGATTAAATTGAATAATATATCAAAATAACCAGAATATCGAAAATTTTATCCTATGATTAAATCACGTTAAAATATAAAGCTACAGGATAATTAAAATGATTTACCTAAAGTGACATTTGATAAATAACTTCCTGTATTGCGATCGGACTGATGAAAACGTATCCTAATATGTAATGGCCTTTTCATTGCCTATTTAATTTTGAAAACACGATTAAAAAAAAAACTATTATTTCCTAACCAAACATAATACATGCATTTTATTGTGACTTGTCTATGTCATATACTTAGCATTTAGGAAATCGTAACTAATTTGATAATTCAAAGCATTTTCAAAAGATGGAAATTGTGTTCAGCCGTTTACAATATTAAGAAAATCCCAGTAAATCATCTTATATCTCTCGTCAAGGCCTGATGATATAGTTGCAACTCAGAGTACTAGACTTATTATAATATTCAGTATTTTATGTTCTTCGTAGTAACACTTTGTACCAGATTCATTCATATCAAAATGTAAATAAATAAATACAATGCCTGTAGACTAAAATATGTAGAAATTGGTTATTCAAGAAAGATTATTTTATTTCGCATTAGAAACTAAAATTAAGACTTTGCATCTTTCATTAAAAATCCAGTCGTTCGATACAAACACATACATTGACTTTGTTACAGAGATTCACATCCATATATCCGGGCAGTAAACGAAATCGCCGATGACTGGGGTTTAAGAATTAGGTGAGATGTTAAATTACTACAACTTTTTAAGTATTGTATTAATGGACTTCACAAAATGGCCCCCGCCTAAAGTAAAACCGAACAACAATCTCAAAGTGGAGCTTAACCGTAACTGGAAGTTGTTTGGAGTACCTTCTTCCATAAAATGCATAGTCTTCGACCTCTGCTGCTTCATTAGAACGACAGGGGACTAGGCTATTCTTCAACTGGTCCCCACTATTGCTGCACTAGATGTGCTTGCTTAGGGGTTACGATTTTGATATTGTGACTTAAGTTTGCCTCATTATTTCCAGAGGACTGTTGGTTAAAGTGGTAAAACTTTTTTTGAGAATCTCCAAAGCAAAGGTTATACGTCATATAATACAGATCCGTAATAACGGACATTTTATCTGTAGGTGTCATTTTCTTAAATTTGATCACACTTGCCTTTAAATGGCGATTATTTAGTTCATTTCACTTGCTTGATGATCAATTTTCCCTTCAAGATTTTTTTTTATAACTGTATCAGGAAATTTATCCAAAAAAAAAAAACGTAGACATTATTGTACTACACCAGAAAAGAGGTGTGATTCATTGTAAACAGGGCTGAATTTCGCGCGTTATGATGTCACAATGAAAGCGCTGCGTATAGGACGATATTTGTACTTCCCATATATTGATATTGACATCTTTTCTTTACCAAATTTAAAACCATTTGGAACATACTGGTCTCTTTTCGATGCAAGTTAAATAATTTAAACTATAAAAATTTTAAGGCGCTTAGATGTTAACGTTGACGTACATTTTGGTAGATTTGATTTCAACTTGTCTTGACAGTGACGTTATCCGAGCTGTAATAGGAGGTGACCCAGTGTGAAAAGCATGCAGTGTAAATTTTAACCTTTCTCGGAGAAGGTTCATCTATGTATGTATGTATGTATGTATGTATGTATGTATGTATGTATGTATGTATGTATGTATGTATGTATGTATGTATGTATGTATGTATGTATGTATGTATGTATGTATGTATGTAGGTAGGTAGGTAGGTAGGTATGTATGTATGTATGTATGTATGTATGTATGTATGTATGTATGTATGTATGTATGTATGTATGTATGTATGTATGTATGTACAATTGCACAATTTTCAGGGCAAACCTATCCAAACTTCGCATCTGTATAAAAGTTCGAAGACATAATCACGTAAACATTTGATGTTTTTACCATCCCATCGATTTACATTTTCATCCTTCTCCCCTCATCAAAAATGCATGCTAAAATGGTTTGTTATATACTTTCACTGTAGAAAGCCCCTCCTATACCCGGATTTCATATTCTACTTGACCAAAACCGGCAGAAGATTTCGGAAGAACTGCAAATTCGTCCATAGCGTGGCTGATGATATAATCAACAAACGTAGAGCAATCTTGGTGAGTACTGTACCTTTTGCCCATCCTAAATAATTCCGCTTTTTACCTTGCACTAGTGTCATCACATTCTTTTGACAAACGCCACAAATTAGACCTCTTCTCGATTTTAAGCAACGCAGTAATACAACATATAGTAGCACAAATGAACTAGAAAGGATGAGGTAATATTCAAGAATAGAATTAATTACGAGATGGAAATCTATGTACTGTATTAAATGCAAAGAATGGTCATGAGTTTTTCTGGGACGGGCTGGGATGTCTTCGGGTTGAGATGGGAAAGATGTGGTGAGAACACGAGAACACTCGTGTTACTAAAGGATATGAAGTTGTACTGAGAGGTTGTACTGAGAGGTTTGTACTGAGAGGTTGTACTGAGAGATTTGGCCTTCTATCCTTTTCCAGAGTGGTTTTAACACTCCAAATCAAGCAGACGCTTTGATTTAAAAAGACCTAGCGAGCAGAAGAACACTTCCAAATATTAACATCGGAAATAATGTTGTCACGTAAGTGTAGTATCATCTTTTATCTCATCTAATTTTTTGGCGTCTACTTTTCTAGCGAAACGCTCGTGGCAGACATATAAAACTAATCCCATCCTATGATTTTGGTTGTAAAATGATAACTCATAACCTCTCTAAAGCCCTTGTTCCGGTTGTTCATCATCCATCAGGCCAGTTGAGTCTTTACCCATCACCCACACAAGCAAAACCCAGATGTTGTGACTTATCTCCCTTTCTAAATCTACTTCAAAATAAATACAAGTGTCGGCAAATTTGGAAACTTTCTTCTCCCATCCACCATTCATTCTTTATCGATGATAAAATATCAAGAAAGAATTGTGTACATTTTCTTTGTTACATTTAACAATATGTACTGAAAGCTTATAATATATTATTTTGAAACTCTCAAAACAGATAACTAAGAAAGACTTTCATTTCGAAAATTTAATAGATTACAATTATGAGATAACTTGATGCTATAATTTATCTTTAGGAAAAGGAAGGAATTTCCGGCAGAAAGTACCTTGACTTTCTGGATATTTTGCTGACCACCAGAGATGAGGCTAATGTGGGATTTACCCAAGAAGAGATTAGGAATGAAGTGGACACTTTCCTATTTGAAGGTTAGAATTCAAGAACTTCTAGGCCTTTATCTGATAATATACTTTGCAAATATTTTATTTAGTTATTAGTTGTAATGTGATATTTTGCTTTGAAGATGATAAGCTGTTCTAATTGAATGGGTTAGTATGTAATTATTCAGTGCATAAAATAGATGTGTGTTGCGAATAAATCTGTCTGCAGTAATTGCAATGTTTTATGTGAGATGAAAACCAAACATATCAATATAAATTTTTGGGGTTGATTTATATGATCTATACACTATAAAGTTTTTATTAATTACTATAGGAAAGCATGATATATATCATAGGTGTTGCAATATATTTTAAGTGCTTATTTTCTTTTACACGTAGCTTATATAACGTAATCATCTCAACAACACAAACTTTTATTATTATTAAAAGGTTGTTGAAAAAGGCGACAGATAAGCATTGGAAATAAAAAGGAGACATACAAACTGACACATAAATCCATAAAAGAGCAGAATCATTATAATATGTGTAAACTTGTTAGTTTCTGACAACCCTGTATATCTCTGTGTGTATTTGTGAAAATTATAATGCAGAGTAATTGTGAGATATCACATACTTTAAGTCTCTTTTGGAAGAATACAGTTTGAAAGCCTTGAGCAATAAAAGTCTCATTACCTTAATATCATAAAATGTATACATGTCTGATCATTGTACGAAATTTTTTTTACCGGACTGCTTGACCTTTTGAAATGTACTTCTTAGCTTTTAAATATCTACTTAAAGTCTGATTCAAAACTAAAACTTTTACTTTGATATATGCAGATTGTTGTTCATACGATAGTAACAAAGTAAATAATTTATCGAATATCAGTTCCAAATATTATACTTTTGTCCAATTGCTTATTAATATTAATATTATCTTTCAACCTTTGTTCAAACGTAACGCAAAAATGATCTACTTTTTTACATTCAATTAAAGAATATACAGTTTCATACCTGTCTAAATCACCGAACAACATTTGTTATTGTCAAATATCTTAATTTGCAAGCAAATGAACTTTTATGCAAAATTTTAAGCAATATTTTAAACTAAACATTCCTTCAATTGACTATGAGAAATTAGAGAAAAGATAACTAATTATTTTATCTGAGTTTATAATATGAAAACCTCTATATCATTTATCATGTAGACTTACAGTCTCCTTTACTTAGGACATTAATAAAGCAAACATGCATTCTTATTCATTCATAATAAGTTTAAAATAAATATACATTATAACTTACCACTAAATGTTTCTTATATTCTTGAATTGTCACCTTTTAATTTTAAATTACAATTGTCCAAATTTCAGAACCTAACTGACATGTCATAGAAAATTCCATACATATTTTAACTCCTCAAATAAGTCAAAGAAAAGTCCCATGCAACTGTATCATGCCAGTTTTTGTTACATAACTCGGTACCCTGACTTATTTGAATTATACGTTATCGGTAAAACTAAAACCGTTCATAGTAAATTCTTCTCACGCTTTTAGAACATTGTCACGTACCACCAACAATAATTATTACTAACCCAGGAGAAGAACAGACAGTTAAAAGGTTCAATAGCCCTGCGCCCAAAGTCACATGGCTGGCTGTCTAGGTGTATAAAATATAAAAATGTAAGGTGATAGGTATAACAATTTTATAAACAATATCACGGTATTCAACAATTACAAGACAAGTTTTCGATGAAATTGCTTCCAATCAATACAAGACCTGTTCAAATTGCCAGTTATTGTATCAGGTGCAATTAAAGTCGAGAGTGGGTCTATGTTACTGTAACTTCCACCTTGTATTCCTTTGTTGGTACTACCCGTACCCTCTTTTCCGTCTCCGGCCCTGTGCCTTTGCATTAATGCATATTCTCTCGGCTCTTTACGTCTTTTCCTCTCTCTAATTTTCGTGTTGCGTCCTAGCCCACCCGGAAAGCTTCCTCAGAAACCTTTGTTCCAAATTTCATCATAAGTTCCTAGAAATTCTTCCCCGCTCTTTTTACGAGTGTCATTGCGATCTCGGAGTGCAGTCTAGTGTCTCCCAACTTATTTAAGACCTACGTTTT
>JAEAOA010000698.1:2190000-2252500 GCA_016746295.1 Potamilus streckersoni | reverse complement strand
GGGCATGTGCTATTTTGTGTTTATGTCTCCTTTTATGGCTTTGTTTGGTTTTAGTGATTGATGTTTTTGATTGGTCGATGTTGAAATGATATTTATCTGCCCGAGTAATTACCAATTTTTAGGCAAACGTCATAATGACATCATTCACGAGACTCTAACAGTATGGATTGGTTTTAAAAAATGGACTCTAATTTCTTAATATAGTGAATTTTCTGAACAGCTTTAGGTATGCGTTTAGAAATTTGAGATATGATAATTCTTTTATATTTTATATATGGTCTGTGTTTTGCATTGCATGGCGTGGCGTTAAGAACTAATATTCAGCTACAAAATGTTTACTGAGGTAGAATACAAATGTGAAACAAGAAAATAAAAAATACAAGTGTGAAATTAAAGGTTCGTGATGTGTCATTGGGTGATTAGAGAAAATGAATGTAGTATTTGTGCATCCAAGAACCTTGCAGTTGACAACGACTGTTGTCTGGGGCTCATTGGGAATAGTGAAATACATAGATTATCAAGCCACGCTCACGAAATTGTGTTTGATTCGCTCGATATGAGTCACTTTTCATGTAATAATAATGCTCAGAGAAGATTATTTACCGAAAAGTACTACTCATCATACACTGTCGATGCCATCTAGGTGTTTAGTAACTTTTTAAATGTTGGAAAGCTATTTTTGTCAAATATAAGTGCTAAGTGCTTCTCTGTTAGGACATAATTGAATCAATCTAAAACCACAAAAAGGACTGAAATGTAAACACCCTAATTATTTACATATTAAGTTTTTGGTTCTAGTTTAACGGTTTACTAAACACGAAATACTAAGTTAGGGACATAATATTCAGTAATAGGCGGTACTTAAAAGTTGTTGATATACCATTTCACCTGTATGAACAAATTTTGTGATTAAACCCTAATTTTCACACGATTACTTTTTCCATGTAGTCAATGCTCGCAAAGTAACTGGTCAGACTAACTATATCTGCTTAATATAAGTATAAGTAGGGTACAAATATTGAACTTTATTCATGATGTAGATTTAACTGAAACTAAACATTATTTTGCAAATTAGTAACAAAATTGTGTATATTCTTGTGTAGATATAAACTGGATATAGAGCCAAATCACGTCCCCCGGAAGAAAATTGCCGTTGTGATGAGGGCTGAGAATGGAATTCTCCTGAGGGCCACTGAGAGACGGGCAAAGGCAAGAAAATAACTATGAAGGGAAAATGAGTATAGGGACTTTATAAATGGCCCGAGTTCCGCATAGCTTAAAGTAATGTAGTCTTTTATTATGTGATACTTTTACTTTAATGTTAGCCTAATATTTTTTTAAATATCATTTGTAAATAATAAAAAAATATAATGCACTGCAGGACTTAACGGACGTCCTAATCACAGATGGCAAAGGAGAGAAAATAAATCTTTTTCATCATTATTTGAGTAATTGATTTTATCAGCCCACTAACGTAGCTTTAGTAGGGATATCTTCAAATTATCCTAAGGCAATACTACATTATATATAACTGAAAAGATAGTGCAAAAACTATTTTTTTAGTCACAGTGACTTTATCTTTGACCTTTTAACCTACAGATTGATAATCTTACACCTTGCCCCAGTTGCAGTGTGTGCGTGTGCATCTGCGTGTGTGCCCCAGTTGCAGTGTGTGCGTGTGCATCTGCGTGTGTTTATGTGATCCATTACATTAGATTCTCTGATACTTAGTGTCTGTACCATCTGAGATTTTATTGACAAAACTAATTGATATAAATTTTCTTGGGTTTAACGCCATTTTTTCAGCACATAATAGGCTTTGCATGGTGACCAGTATATCTGGTGGAGGAAGAAACCGGAAATACCTCAGGAAGGACCACCGATCCTCGGTTACAGAACCGAGACTCGAAACTGCGCTGACTGTAGTGATATGTCAGTGATCAGTAAAGCGAGCGTCTTAGTCCACTCGATCAGCCGGGGCCCCCAACACTCAATGGGTCAAACATTTTGAACGGAATAAATGTATGCTAATCAAAGCACTTAATGAGCAATTTACATACATTTGCACATTAAATACTGTTGCACATCTATCTGTTTGTACTGCAGCACCTACTTTAAAGAATTATATGTAGCTGTCCATCTGTGCTTATGATAGGAGAAAGATTCATGGTAAAATGAAAAATGGGATAGCATCATAATGTTGATTGTTCAGTTGAGAGAGAGAGAGAGAGAGAGAGAGAGAGAGAGAGAGAGAGAGAGAGAGAGAGAGAGAGAGAGAGAGAGAGAGAGAGAGAGAGAGAGAGAGAGAGAGAGAGGAGAAGTTTATTACAGGAAACAATGATTTATTCTATCAAAAATTTAGGGTATAATATGAGTTAAATCTCCAAACTGTACATTTCAAGAAATCTAATTGCAGGCAAGAATGCAATATTGGTGGGAATTTATTCCACTGTACAATAACGAGAAGAAAAATGGAATATTTGCAATAAATGATCTTTGCTGGAATCTATCAAAGTAAAGGTTTCAATGTCTGGTCATTCTGGTGGGTTGTCTTTTATAAGGTGGTAGAGCAATATCCACTAATTCTATCGAACATGACGAATCGAACATCTATCTTGAAGAAATCGCTACTAATTCAGTTCCCATACTAAACCTTGCAAGCGTCATGATATTATAAATTCGATAACTGTAAATTTCTGACTGTACATGCTCAAATATATATTTATCAGTACAGCTGCATCCTGGATGACTGCTTCTGTGTAGGGAAAATTATATGATCATATATTGATCTACATGTGTTTGAAGCATATGGTTTCAATTCCGCCTTTAAAATTGAGATCCACGCCATATGTTATTGCTCAAGCCTAAAATATAAAGATCTCACGGCAAGGTTCAACGCCATACTAGTACACCAACCAAATTAAAAAATTGTTCAAACATGTCTGGAGAACTTCACTATCCACCAAATATAAGAAAACGAAAACTAATTCCACTCCAAAACCTCCTCATAGTCACCCTACCAACAACATTGCTAAAATCAATATCAAACCTCCCACCAATAAAGCGCCACATTTTTCCAGGCCGCAAAATTCTAACACCAATCCAACCTACATATTTGTTTCTGTACATAATTATCAGAATAACAATCCTGCTATCCTTTAAATATTTAAACCAAAAATTCAAAACAAGAAACAAACAAAAAAAAAAGCCAACAACAATATCTTATTATAAGATTTTGCAAAACTTCCAAACCTGTAACTTGTTTAATCGCCCCTAAGTGAAAATATACTTTAACTCGAACTTCGAGCTTTAAACCAAACTACCGGGATCTCCAAACATCATGATATATTTTGTAACCAACACTTTAAAACTACGATATAATAAGTAGTTCACGATTAGATTATATGGGAATATATAACATACAACCAATTATGATAAAACGCCATTGATTCTAGCAAACCTACATAGACATAAAACATTAGTCAGTCTGATATAGTTAGAGTTTTATGTGATTTTTGATTACACTGATAACAGAAATTGAAACAGCAATTGCTATCACGGAATAAAATAAAGTAACAACTAGAAATGAAACTGTAGTGGACATTGAAATTGTCTGATTTGCTAGACACAGCCTTTATCAAGGAGCTAATTAACAAAGTAAGAAAAGATGCAAAATGGAGCTTTAGTATAATAAATTATTTAACGCTATATGAAAATAGAGATAGGCCAATGAGAGAAAAGAATTATATATATATATATATATATATATATATATATGTATGTATATATATATATATATATATATATATATATATATATATATATATATATATGTATGTATATATTAAACAAAAAATAAACTCTATGCTCATACTAAACATACATGTTTGTTTTATTATGCAATATAATCTATTATAAACCCACCAAAAGAGACACGTTAAAACCTTTCGTTCCATAAAATATATTACAAACCCACCTAAAATTCCCCGTTAAAGCCTTTTGTGCCACAAAATTTTAGCCATATAATGTATTATAAATCCACCAAAAGAGCCCCATTAAAGCCTTTTTAGCCATAAAATGTATTATAAACCCACCAAAAGAGCCCTGTTAAAGCCTTTCGTTCCATAACATATATTACAAACCCACCAAAAGAGCCCTGTTAAAGCCTTTCGTTCCATAACATTTATTACAAACCCACCAAAAGAGCCCAATTAAAGCCTTTTCTGCTATAAAATGCAGTGTAAACCCAACAAAAGTGCCCCGTTAAAGCCTTTTGTGCCATATAATATATTATAAACCCAACAAAAGAACCCTGTTATAGCCTTTTGTGCCATATAATATATTATAAATCCAACAAAAGAGCCCCGTTAAAGCCTTTTGTGCCATATAATATATTATAAACCCAACAAAAGAACCCCGTTATAGCCTTTTGTGCCATATAAAATATTATAAACCCACCAAAAGAACCCCGTTATAGCCTTTTGTGCCATATAATATATTATAAACCCACCAAAAGAACCCCGTTATAGCCTTTTGTGCCATATAATATTTTATAAACCCAACAAAAGAGCCCCGTTAAAGCCTTTTGTGCCATATAATATATTATAAACCCACCAAAAGAACCCCGTTATAACCTTTTGTGCCATAAAATGTATTAAAATCGTACCAAAAGAGCTCCATTTATTATAAACACACCAAAATATCACCGGTTCAGGCTTTTTTTTTTGAAAATAATCTATTATAAACCTACCAAAAGATTATTGGTACATGTCGATAAAATATGACTTTGCAATATGTGAAAAGATCACTGCAAAAAATCCTAGGAAACTTTGATCGTAAATTTAAAATATAAGTTAATATGCAAGAAACAAACGGCTTACATGTGAACCAGTTAGACTTGCAGGAAAGCAAAACTGCCTCAGGCAGATATGTGAATCATACTTGATGCATACAACTTTCATTACTGTCGAATGAAGGATTTATCAAGTACTGGTATCATTTCAACAAAGCAAAATACACGATATGAAACATTTGCATTAAGTCATTTATATTTTTGAAGCATTATTATATGATCATACAGACTTATGCAGTAATATAGATAACACAATAGACATAATGCCTCAAAAAATTTGTGTTGTTCAGTTTGAACAAAAATATGATCAACAAATAACTCTATTCTAAACTGTCATTGTTTGAAAGTATCATTGAGCTAATAAGCAGACGTAATGGAAACCTAACACATTATGGGCAAGAAATTAGTAAAACACAAACCATCATGTTTTGCCTCTCCCTTAAAGTGCAAAGCTAAAATTTTATACAAGGCTACAATAATCAGAAAAATACACTGTATAAGCATATTTGTATGTAATGTCAAAAAGCCTGCATAAAACTATACACAAAATATAAGACCGATAAACGTTTTAAGATAATATTGCTTAAGTAGAGAAAGGATTGTTTCTTCATCAAATAAGTAATATTAGAGAAAAGGAGATTGACAGAGTAATGATAGCGTTACAACAATCACTTATAAAATAAGAAAATAGTATTATTTAGCAGAAACACAGTGGTTATGGACATAACGGCTATAATTTCAATTAAGAATATACAAAATATGCAACACAGTTTATTAATAATGTTTCTGGTAACGAGTTAGGTCAAAATCAAGACCTTAATGAAATAAGATCCAAATCAAGGAGTAGTAATAATACGAAATTAGGATAAACTTTTCACTTAGAAATCTTTATTTATAGTAAATAAATTTAAAAAGATGGCAAAATGTTTCTGTAAGGAGAACAATAAGATTTCTAGGCAGTTATGGGTTTTAACTAGAACAGATGGCGAACAATCTAAACGATGATAAATTCACAGATACCATGGAAATTATAATAACATGGAGACCAAAATATTTTGAAAAATATATCTTTTTGAGTACATGGATGAATTCAAAAGGTTTATGGAAACGTGAGTAACCAAGTATGGTTTCTTTAATTCCATTTTCGTGTTCATTAACAGTTTAGACTACCTACAGTTTTTATTTACAAATGAAATTAAGACTATCAGTAAATGGTTATACTGATGGGGGTCCAATAGTCTAGACATCGACCATAACAGTTACGATGGGGGAGTAGCAGGAGTTACACCCCTCCCCCAACTCTTAGCTATCAATGCCGGCGTCTTACATTGTTGGACTGTAAATCCAGTTGTTATGTTAGTCCTTCAACACACCTCCTCTCAATCCCTATATCAATTTACCTGTAATTTTAAATTCATTTCTAATGAACCGCAGTGAACGTGGTGCACAACATAGCCACAATATTCTTCTTACAGATTTTGCTTTTTTTCCCAGCTTTATTTTTCAACCTAATAAAGAAACATTATTCATCTTCAGAAAAAAATATAATGTTTTGTTTGTTTGTTGTTTTTTTTTTCTTTTCTTTTTTTTTTTGATTTTTTAAAATCAATTTATTAAATTTTCTAAATAAAATATTTCGTTTAAAAGGCATGCTGTGGATATGCCTTCCGATTCAGTGTTTATGTAAGTTACTTTGTACGTGACTTTGTTTATAGAAGTATAAAGTAGTTCTCCTTACAGTTTATACAGAAATAAAAGTAACTGGGCCTCATCACACGGTTATGTTCTGACCAATAGAAATCTTTCCTACATTTATCAACTGATGCAGCTGCAATTATCAATGTGCAGTCGTTAATATGAAAGGTTTGCCGTTGAATAAGCCTATTGGTTCCTACTTTGAACTGCAATGATCAGAAGGGGATTTTTCTCAAGGCTAGAACGTAGATTGTATACCGTAATCTATGTGGTCATGAACACAATGAAAATACTTAGCCTTGTTAGTAAAGCATAACATGCAAGTTACAGTGGCCTTCTCTGTTTGCATGTGTAAGGTACTATTATAGATGTACCCAGGTATCAAGTTCATAATATTAACATGATCAGCAACAAATAAATTAGCATTAAGCAAATTCCAACGAGGTCTCTGAAAGTCATAGATACCTTGTTTTACACTAAGGTTGCAATATTTATTAAAATGCATCCTTTCATCACGTTTCACGATTGTCCATAGTTGAATATGTATGTAGAATGGCAATAAATCATGCGATCATGATTACAATGCAAAACTGTAACGAAAGGCAGTATACGATAAAACAAAATAGGTCACGGTGAGTGGTTTTACCTTTCAAAGGATTTACTAAGACAGATGCACACTTTTATTAGTTTTAAAGAAATATAGTACGAACATTGCCTAAATATCAATGTAAAATGCATAATTTAATTCAACCCTAGTCAGTGGTGTATGAACTATGGTCATTAATGACCTACGTTTGCAGTGAGGTTATATGTTCATCAAGTGACAGCCACACACCACGTTTATTATTCTGTATAGGACAGTATATATACAATATGAAGAAACCCATGCTTTGTATTCATTAGTCAAATGCATACAATTAACCTATGCCAATAAACGTGAATAGCAGAATTAGCGACCTTCTTTCGCAACGAAAAATTTCTTCTGTGAATTATTTTTTAAATTATTTTTATTCGAATGTAATAATTTAAACATTTCAATTGTTTTATTCCTAAACATATATTAAAGAAATATATGCGTTACAGTTACACAATTAACACATATTTAAATATGTAAAATTTATTAATAGAAACACACTGCATATAGACTCATAATTATAGTAAACATTAATTGTTATGATTCTGCTGAGACGCCTTTGAACAAGCATGTTTCTTTAAATCTGGTTGGCAGAGAGTAGTTGTGGTGCGAAAAAGTTCTGTCAGATGCTGGTTGCTAGCTACTGCTCGATGCTTTGATTTTATGAACTTCATTGTGGAGTACAAATATTCACAGCAGTAGGTTGTTCCGAAAATGGATTTAAGTCGGCAACTAGCTTTCTTAAGTTGAGGATATTTTTTTATTCTGGCAAGAGCTTCCTTAAATCCATCACAGATTGTGACTTGTGTATCATAGCCAAACCCTGATTTTTCTGTAACTCTAACAGCTCCATTTCAGCAGCAGAAGGTTCCATAACAATGTTCATGGGAAACTGGAAACCATCTTTTATTACGTCTATCATGAATGGATTTATGAGAAACGCGGAACGGGATTTTAGTTGGCGCAAGTCATTAAACTTGGCTTGGAAATCTTCCAGTAATCCTTGTAACCTATCTCTATATGCCCCAAACTTTCTAAGTTGAATTCCGCCATCAGAGTATGAGCTAACTCTATTCTGAAGACGAGGAAAGTGCTTAAACTCACTTGACAGGATATCTTTTTGAAGAATCTGTATTTTGTTCTGAAACCTAAAAACAGTCGCCTATATAAGATCCGAAATAAGCTAATCGTTTCCTTGCAACGACTGGTTCGGATTTTGTAGATGTTGTTAGAAACAGTTAGAAACATCAAATCTTTCAGCCAATATTAGTCTTCCAGCTATGGATAAGACTTGTCTTTTTCTGAAAGGAAAGCAGTAATGGGTTCAAGCATATCTACAAATCTGTTTAAAACATTGCTGGTAGAAAACCACCTAACAACACAGTGGAATGAAAGGTCATTTGGTTTGTCTTTGAGATCTAGCTCACCAATGAAGTTTATGAACTGCCTGTGATTTTTTGCACTTGAACGAATGAAATTCACAATTTGTAGAACCGTTGTCATTACACTTTCGAATTTAAAATATTTGGCTGCAATATTTTCTTTGTGAATGATGCAGTGTACAGGAAGAATATCCGGATATTTTGTATCATTCGTTAAAAGCCCCATCATACTTACATGTTTACCAAGCATTGACGGTGCTCCATCTGTTGCCACACTTACAAACTTACAAGGGTGTTTAGTTGTACACCAGCATCCATCAGTGTTTTATCAAGGGCATTCTTGACATCGGTACTGCGAGTGGTATCTCTCAGTGCCACTAAGTTTAATAGCTCTTCTTTTACAGCCACCTCTAAAGAAACATACCTAACGAACACTGCCAATTGTGGCGTATGTTGAATATCTGTTGATTCATCAAGAGCCAAACTGAATGATACACGGTTCTTTAAATCATTCGTCATTTTTCCTTCAATATCAGCGTTGTCTGAAATACGTCTCTCAGTGGTGTGGCGTGACATTGGAATTTGTGTTATCAGTCGCCGAAGTCTGGAATTATTTGGAGCTAATATTGAAATTACTTCCTCAACATTCTTCTTAAAAAGTCCCCATCAGAATAAGGTCGTTTAGCACGAGCAATATTCCAAGCGATGGCATAACTTGCCTCACTTGAAGTGACACCTTCTTTGCTGAAAGCAGAATGTAGTGTCTGCTGCTGAATCATTCCAGACTTTAACTCAGCAAGCTTGCTTTTCCTTAATTCAGATTGCAGTGGATACCGCGATTCAAACTCTTCGTGACTTTTTTTTTCATAAAGTCGCTTCAAATTGCTAGCTTTGTAATTTGCTAGCGGTATTTGGCAGATGAAGCAAATAGGCTTACCGTCTTTATCGATAAATGCAAAGTCCTCTTCCCAATCTGGTAGAAACTTCTATTTTCTTCTTTATATTTTCGTTTCCTGCAACTTGTTGCCATATTTGATTTAAACTTTTAAATAATAAGTTGCTAACTTTAGTAGGACTAACAGTAATGGTCAATACTTCGAAATGCGGATTTTTAACGGAACTGGAATCAAGAATTTAACACTTTACATCACCAACCAATCAGAAACCAATCGCTCACTTAAACTTTTAAAAGTGAAATCAAGCCCAAATTATTTTCAATCCTTTGTTTCGGTCAAGATTTTTTTAAAACTTTCATTTATTTTTGATATTATATATTTCAAACAAAACGTTTTAATTTCATAAATTGTTCGCGAGCCGAAATGTGAACACAGAAGATCCGCATGCGGCTCGCGATCCGCGGTTTGGCCACCGTTGAAATAGTACGTCGCCATATTATTAAAATGTATGCTGCATTAAGTATTAAAATAGAACGTTGCCATAAATATTACAATTGTTCGTTGTCATATAGACAAAAACTAGTGAAACGTCGAAGTATTTCAGATTTTGCAAAATCTTTTAATATTTAAAGAAACTAACGAAACAAGTCACATTGCCGTATATTTCAGTTCACATGCATATGCAAGCTATGCTCTACAATATGGAGTATTACACTGAGAAGCATGCAAAATGATGCCCTCTTTTCCCGTGTAATTTCAATAACTCCACAACCAGTGCTTAAATAGACATTTTCTATGGATGAAGATCATATAGTCTCCTCACCGTATACAATTTAACACCCGCATGCTGTTGAGTAAAATTGACTGCAATATTGCATTTAGAATCATATACATGTGCAGCATGCCACACGATTAGGCAGATGGAGTTGTAGCATTGTTTATTTCTAAGGATTTATTTAACATTGTCTAATATAATACGGCATGTTAGCTCTGCTTAGAACTTTAGTTATAAGGAAGCAGATTGCGGTAAAGTAAGTGTTCAATACGTAAAGATAGTTTACTTTGGTACGTATCGATTATCTCGTTGTTAACATTGTTACATGTGGTTCAGATGGAATTACATTCTGAAACATTAGTGCTTGATGTAGACTTAGAAAATATAATATTGGAAGCTAAGCCTATCAGTACTGACTACAGTTCACATTTACCCAGCATCGTGTATTGTCCAACAAGTGACTGAACGATATCGTATGTGATAATATAACCAGTCATAGGCTCATTCCGATGGAATGTGTAGTTTAGAAGATGAAACTGATCAGAAGTATTTCATACAATAAAGCTCTTTCAATCGAGTTTCTGCTTTAGTTCTCTTTTCTCTGGAAAATGCTTTCCCTAGGTTTTGGTTAATGTATGCCCTTATGTCAAAATGGATGGAACTTATTTAAATTTTGTTCAAAACATCAGCGCAGAACATTCAGATGATCTTAAGTTTGGTGTCCAGGTTTCTTCTCAAGTCATGGTTAGTAGTCCTCTTTGCGTTTGTCTTGAGGGTTCAAATCCAGGTCATTATGAGTTATATTGTTTCTCCGTAGTGTATGTCCAATTCATCTCCACTTTCATCCCTTAATGGTATCAGAAATGGGTTTATGTTGTGTCAGTCTTAATTCATGGTTGGAGATACGGTCGGGCCATCAGCACGCAAGATCTGTGGGAGACAACTACCTGCAACCTATGTTTCTAGTTATTTTTTTGTCTCTAGGTCTCTGCCTCAAAAGCATGGTGTGCCTTGACAATCATGGCCTATACGTCATCATCTGTTCCTCCTAATTTACTCACAGTGTTGCTAAGGTATGCAAATTAATAAATATCCTCAATGGCGGCTTGTGCCTCCAGAAGAATAGGTGCATCTTGGTTTGTATTGGCTTGCAGGCATTTGTCTTATCTGTATTGATCTCAAGGCCGGTAGTTAGGGCTAAGATATGTAGACTCCCTGACTTGAATTGCATCTGCAGGGCATTGGTGTGTGTGTGTGTGTGTGCGTGTGTGTGTGTATATATATTGAAAATAAACGAACAGGAAGCACTCTAACTTCATAATAGCGTCTGCGTTCATTTCAACTTCAAAGATACAAATCTATGAAATCCGCACACTACGTTTCCGAGAGACAATAATTTTCCAAGACGGCGATGTATCATAACAGGTGACATATTTTAACAACTGAAGACTTCGCGCGTAATTATTGAGTTTTTAACTGCTAATTCAAAAACTATATGGAAAAGACTGGATCCCGGATGGCGGAGTGTTTTAAAGCACTCGACTTTACCAATCACTGCCATCTCATCTCGATCTAAGTGTGTATTTGAAAAAGGTTGCCAGCAGCCTCTCGTGAGTCAGTGGTTCATCCAGAGATTTTTTCGATTTCTTCCTCCATGAGTTATACTGGCCCCCATGTATAGCCTATTATGTGCTGACAAATGGCAATAGGTCTACAACAACAACATGGGAAGATGTTATATGCCTTTTTGCGTATTGGATCAAAAAGAGAAGCAGTTCTAGCAGTAGAAAGATAATCTCAATGATGCTCATTTGGTAAAGAATTCTCAGTTTAATTGTCCTTAAATCTATACAAAAAAAGCCAAAATGTAAGCTACATACCACTACAAAAACGAGGGATGAAACGATGCTCTAAATATAGCCTGGGGCTATTTTTGTGGGTACTGAACTAACAATTGCGACTCTAGTTAATTAACAGCAGCTTGAACATGTCTGAATCATTACTTATTCCTGCGTGGACCACGGACAAACGCAATAAAGACAGTTAATGGTTTAAGCTTGACATTGCATACCCTAGTTTACTAGTACATGTACCAGGTTTAAGGTCTACAGTGCTCTCCTCGGAGAACACACATCATATCTGAAACATGTACACGTCGCATTAATCTAAAATGAAGGTTTTTTTTTCAGGGAAATTTGGATTTCCTATATGAATAAAACACCTATTATTTTTGTTCCAAATTATTAGTCTTTTCCTGACTTATAAATAGAAAGTTACACTCCATCTCGATAAATCGAGCATCTAACAAAGATCGTCTCAGTGTGGATTACATCCCTGTAGATATCAAATTCATTCCACCTGCCATTTCCACGACAAGAAATATATAAATACTTATTGACATCCTATCCTTTATATCAATATAATGAAAATAATTGATTTTTATTGAAATTCAAGATACCAAATGAAAAACCGACACTGTACATTGAAACTATGACTTTTTACATCTTTGTAGACATCACCATTCCACTATCGTCCTTGGAAATCAGTTGGGCAGTTTAAATTATTTCTCTTCAAATGAAAGCGAGAAGGTAAAATGATTACTTGGGTTTCTATTTACATCTTATTAACCTTTCGCCTTTTACTAGATGATGATGATGATGATGATGATGATGATGATGATGATGATGATGATGATGATGATGATGATGATGATGATGAAGCAGCTCAATCAAAGGGCCCTCAAGAGTCTACACAAATCACTACTTACATATTTACTTATATATCATACTGTGTCCAGAAACAAGAGCGACGTCCAGATCACAACACTAAAGTAAGGACCCGTTGCGCTCCAGTATAAAAAAGGGACGTCCCAATGACAATAATTCATGGTGAATGCAAGCGCCGATATAAAAGGACGATGCTTCAACGCTGGACCCAAGTAAGGGGCCACTGCGGATTCAAAGTTCTATAGTGAATTCAAGTGCGATGATGTGCCTTGGACCCAGAGTGATGCAGTACTCTAGGAATATAAGCAATGCAGCATGACCATGCACCTCCTATATCACCATCGAAAACGATGCCCTTTTTGTGTCGCTGTACTAGAGAAAGTTATACAGAACGACCATTCTGCTTACAGGTAAACGCTATATTTTTCATGTAGTTTTCTACGGATCTTATCCATGCACTTCCAAACAACTCTGGATAAAACTTCCTAATCGAGATGTACAAATCAAAGGAGAATACACGTTTCCTCTCGCTTTGCGCAACTATCGAGACTTTGAAAGTCGTTCAAACAATAACTTAAAGATCTGGATAGAATACCCTGTTCCAAATCGCCACCCAAAAGCTGGTTTGTCTCCTGAGACGTGGAGACCGTGTTCCGTGTTTATGTTGTGTGAATTCTACGAATAACGTATAAAGATTCAACTTTCCTCATATTGCCTAATGGTGGACGTTATGTCACTAACCTTCCTTTAGTGTGGCATGATTATTATCAATATGATACTATAGACGAGAAGAGTCTTATTTTGCCTCCTGAGCTACGAGAACTCATAGACAAGACTTGTACAGATTCAAGTGAAATGCAAAGAATAATTACATCAGTTTTGACCCAGACATTTAAATCAGTGATGCTTGATTACCAAATGCTTTTACAAGAACTATTTCTATTTAAATCTGACCTATGTGTGGTGTATGTGTTTTCTTAGATTTCGCTTTACCAGCAAATTTGTTGTAGACTATTTATAAGCAGAACTCGCAGCAAAGACATGACCACCAAAACTGTATCTGTACACGAAATACACATTGTGTTATAAGAGATGAGAACAGCAATGAAGATACAAGTTGTATCAAAACGTGTGAAGAAGACATTTATCAAACTGTATCCTCACTTCATACCTACTAAGACGTGTGTATAACTAGTTGGTTGCACCAACTAATTTACAACTGGAAAGCTGTACGAGACAGGAAAAGTCTTGGCTTCGATGCTTATGCACAAGACTTGACTGACTATGCCAAAGACATTGTGTGTCACTAATCTAAGAAAAGAACCCAGAATCAGTGAATGTTGAAAATAGAGGTATAAGAACATCAGAAGAATTATAATAAGTCCACCAGCGTAGTAGTATCATTGTACAAACATTAAAGAATGTAGAGGAAATGATATTCCCTGAGAAATTAGAAACAACAAATTTCACAGCGACTTGAACGCCACTAGTGTGAACACAGATTTCATGGAACACAAATAAATTGAGAATATAACACAGTTACTTGTTTACAGGCAGCTTTAGTCATTTTAATTTGTGCATCATTGATGTACGGAGTCATTTATGCCTAATGTGTTTTCGTGTTTTAAATCTTGAAATGTAAACATGTTTTGTTGTGGTTAAAGCTTTTGAAAAACATTAAACGTGTTTCAAATATATAAAATGACTTGTGTCGTTGATGTCAATCTAAGAATTCTCAATAGCATAGCAATGACTGCATCTTCCTCCTTCTCCTCTATTCTCAGCGTGATTGATGAAAGTTGTATTATTAAAGTATGTCTATTATCACAGTTATCTTCGCCTCCCTTAACATGTTGATGTTATGGCAAAACCGCATTTGGTAAACATTTGATCGAACACAAATAACACTTGTTTAAAATGTCCACTTCAATGTAATGTGCAGTGTTACAAAGAGTGGCAATCGGTTTACACAATACTCCAAGAAAATCAAGGAGAATCCTTTTGAGAACGATAGATTATTATTTGACTTTAGTCAAACACATCTTGTCATCGTAGATGACATGTTAGAAGAAGACGAAAAAGACATTAAACATTAGTTTACACGAAAAGACATTAAAATGATCCAAGTATTATTTACATGACGCAATATTTATGTTATCAGAGTGGTCTTGCTTAAAAGTCTTAAAGATAAATCTCAAGTCCCATTATTAGTCAAACAGTTGGGAACGCTTTGGCTGAATTATGCGTATGACAATGTCACTCAAACATCTCATGCATATTGAGTCATTAACTTAAAATCGACCATTTCAGACATAGTTTTAGATTGCCACCAATCTGTTTCACCATTATTGCCAAGAAATAGTCCTATATTTCATATCATCTACACGCCCTTGCACTTTTTTTCATTCAAACAGACATGACCTTATTTTAACCTCATCCTCCTATCATATTGACTCGTGCACGCACTGTATGGCAACAGTTGCGAAACAATGCACACGTGTGTGCACATTTGTTAGACTCTAGTCACAAAGAATTGTTACGATCGTTACTTTGACAGCACCTGAATTACTTCAATGCATATATTCACATACCTCATCAAACCAAACTTTTGTTTTAAAAAGCATAATGTAACGTTAACACAACTAGTAGATAAAAGAATCGAGACTCAAAACAAAAAGCAAACCGTTTTGAAATCTGCTTAAAGATGTCTCTATAAATTCCCTTTGAAAATGGAAAAATACTACCAATCCTAATGAAAAAGCCAAGCCCTCTAAAATATGGCAACCTAAAGAAAGATTTGTGGAGCAGTGAGTTCAACGAGAAAAAGAAAAGCATCTAGAAAAAGTCTCCTGTCAGAAAGAAAAATATTGCCTCTAGGTTGTATTATTACTACAGAAAACCACAATACTCGGTGAATGTCTTTTGCCCCTTCTACTTCTTAGCCTTTTAAATGATGACAGTCAAACCTGATTTAATCGTATTTCCTAATTTAAGGAAATAATGAAACCCGTTGCTAGGACTACTTCACCTTTTCTGGCGGTGACGACGTCTTCGTTAGGGACTACTGCTGTAGCTAAAACAATGGCCTCACCCAAAACAAAACAAAATGAAAATACAACAGATGTGTCACAAATTTTTGCTGTATTTATCCATTCAAGATCTGTCAGAAATAAGTCCACTGAAATCACTTCATCGTCGAGTGCTACCCTTAGTGAAGTTCATACGACGTGCTGACAACAGTGGAGAAGAATTCTAGGTTTAAAAGAATAAATGAATTGCAATTCAGATCAGGATTTATATTCCTGAAACAATGATGCCAGCAAGAAGTGCAAAACGTCAACACCCTCCTTGATGTCCGAAGACACAAAATGCCTTCAGAAAAGGAAAAAGAAAGGTTCTCCCTCCTCGTTTAATTAAACATTGGGATATTACTAAGTACTGACTAAATCCATTCCTCCAAATGCGAATACAAATAATTCAAACAGCATGCAAACAATTGATTGAAACCATGTGTTAATATTACTTAAATGTTTTGAAAGAAAGAAAAAATTTGCCCAAGATACAGCAGCAATAATTACGAAAATGTCAGAATATTCACCACCAAATGGTGAACAAGTAAATACCCACAGTATAAAAATACTGGTTCAAAGTGACCATATTTTACCCATGGTGATGGGACCTTTGTTAAAAGTAACTGCTCCTTTGATAGATCGATTTTTGGACCACCTTTGGGAGGAGTAATTATGTCCGAAGGAATAAAATATTATAAAAATACACCACTTTTAGGAAAAACATCCCACTTGTCCATTTTGATGTTATGGAAGAACGAAATGCACTTCAGTTCCATACAAAGGATGGATGGAACTCGATTGGTGCTATGAACAATGGACACCTCATTTAGCTCCAAATCCTAATCGCTTCGAGATGTCACAGATACAAGAAGAACAGCCGATTTGCCAGAAATATAAAAAAGTGTGGCAAGGTACGATTAATTTTTGCAATGTAATGGCTTTTTGCAACTGTTTCATCATAAAGATTGGGAAGAAATTGCGCAACTTAGAGACATTTCAAGTTGGTTGTGAAAGGTGAACCAAAATCCAGCTATAGGGATGGAAGAAGAATACACACCAGACGTGTTTCAAACTTTGACTCCTCCAGAGCCTAGTAAGACTCTACCTTCTTTGTTGACATCTTCCGCTACTCCGACATGATGAAAAATAATAGCTAGAGTCGAAAAGATGGTGACACAAGAAAAAAGAATGTATGAAAGACAAAAAGGAGAATAGATATAAAGAAAACGTTAACACTACAGAACTCGCTTCTACCTCTATTCCTAGGGGGACTTAGTCAACTTACTCGTGAATTAATGCGCAAAGTTGATGTACTGATGTTGAAATTAACCTGAACGTAAAACAGGCTTCAAATAAAAATAAATGCTAAAAGAATGATCTATGAAAAGCATGATACAAACTTAGAAACTATGTGATTAGATATCTATTTAGAAGTTATCTGCCTGATAAAAATTTTATCTGCGTATAAACAAGATCAATCGGAAACTAAACAACTTTAATCATGTGTTCCACAGGGGTCAGTGTTCCCAAAATTACAAATCCCCACCACCCCAGCCGCAAAATACCACGATCATCCCCAAATCTTTAATTTCATTCTTAAAGATAGTCTTTGATAACGATATATTTAGCTGTACACAGGGTCATAAATATGTTAATATAGTTCATAGTAGCGATGCAAATGGTCACCGCATACCGGTATACATGATGTACGAAGTTCTACCTTAAAATTGATAAGGTTATATAAGGCACACATAAATTCAAATCAGCCTACAAATCTTTAGAAACAATATACTTGTATTTATACAACCATGCTTACAGTATGAAGATATTGTCTGGGACGGTTGTTTTGAAAAGTCTCCGACTAGAGGAAAACGAAACTGCAATTAAGGGTAGCATGAATTGTTACTGTACTTACCTGAAGTACCAGGATATAAAATTTTATATCTGGACACCGGTTGAACAAACGTATGCGAAAGACAAAAAAAAATTATTATTTATCCATGCTTGTGTAAAATTAAGACAGTCACTGTCAAATTCAATGGTCTTTTACAACCTTTCAATGCAGATATAACAAACTATAATAGAATAAATAGATTTGATTTGGAAATTTCACACTACAGATTATAAATATAAAAAATGTTATCTCGATCTTATCTTTGTGGAACACTATCCTGGAAAAGTTAAACATAACTCATTTGTTTGAACTGACATAACATGTATACTATATTATACACATGGAAAGAGGACCTATCATCTAAACAAGGATACAAATAACATCAGTGCACTAAATGACCTAATAACAGTCCTCATTATATAACTGTGTAGAGGCACATGCAACTGCATCTCTTTATTTGTCAGTGCGTAGTCGATACGCTGATCAACGCAGTGCGTAGTCGATACGCTGATCAACGCAGTGCGTAGTCGATACGCTGATCAACGCAGGATCCTTTGTCTAAATCTGAATGATCTATATTGACGAAGACTTTTTTCTGCTTCTTCTGGGTTCATATCAGCTATCTTATGATCCAAATCTTGGTGTTTACGTCGGTTTAAGATTTTATCAATAAAACCAGACGACTTCACATGCTTTAAAATGCTTACTTGAAGCCACATCTTAATACCATGATCATTATCACGCATATTCGCGTATTTCACACATGGACACGCGCGCGCAAGCACGCACACACACCTCCTTTTCTCATTTATTATCATTAGTGCTTTTATGTGATGTGTTCTTAGACATGAGAAGAAGGGTGCAAGTTGTTGTCAGAAGGAAAGTGAACGAAAATGCAGGGTTCTATATTAATAACTTGTTGGATGAGATTGTAAAATTAAACGAGCATACGCCAGCCTACTCTTTTCCGACGACATCGATAGAGTAGAAAAGAAGATAGAGAGTTAAAAGACAAAATTTCCTAGGTCTGTCGTGCAAATGTTACGAAGTCAGTATATGGGTACAGAATAAAAACATTGACAAATGTTGTGTTTGATGCTGGCCACTTTCATGAGCCTGTATTGAACATAATGGCCATCCAAATATTTGCTGTGTATTTAAAGCATAACATAACTATTTGGACAAAGGATATATAATAAACGTGCTAAAATATTGAACAATGAGACATAACGTATAATATATAAATTTTTTGAGGCTGCAACCGCTGTAAACATGAATGTTAGGCCTATATACTGAGCAACCTAAGCTATGTATTTACATCAATATAACTGGTCAAAGAAAATATATCAAGCAAAGGTGCGTACAAAAGAACAAGATTGTGGAGCCAAATAGCATTGTAAGAGATTACTGCGGATGCAACCACCTAAAAACCAAACAAATGAAGGAAACGAACAAAAACAAAAAAAAACAACATTATTAACAGAAGATAGAATATAAAAATTATATACAGGGAGGTATGATGGGATGTAGGTGGGAAAAATTTCTGCAGAAAAAGAAAACACGTCCGCACCCGAGAAGGAAATTTGCTCAACTCACGCCATAGTCCTTTGCAGAGAGAGGCAGAACACGTAATTGAAAGGTTTAAATATACTGACCCTTAACAACATTCAACAATGGAAACATCATGTTGTATAGTTACAGCATTCCCTGCTCAAGATACCATCCACAGAACAGTGATTGAAACAAAGAACATTTCAAAACAAGATTAAACGCATGAAAAGAACGGGTTTCAGCATTACTTATCGAACACGTTGCCGCGATACCTTCAATAAATATATTAAATGTAAACGCTGTATGAATGTGATTGTCGTCCCTGATTTTGGACCCAGTTCTATCAGTCAATAGCAGCTTTCAGGTAAAGAAAAATAAAATTGTTCAAAGAGCTTCATCACTCTTGAAAAATTATGACATGTAATAAATTATGTTGGATAACTTACTCGTAAAAAATGTATATGTTTGGAAAGACGTTGCTTTATCCTGCGTGGTTCCCGGTGATGTTTTCTCTTTTACAAATGTGCATAAGAAAGGCAAGAAGGAACATTCATATATTTCTTCAACTAACACTACTAAATATTACTTCTACTACTACTGCTGCTACTACTACTACTATAACTACTATTTCAAGTCTTCTTCTTTGACAGATGGGAGCTAATGTTTTGACAGTGTTCCAAACGTGATTCACCAGCGACAAGTTTAGAGCATCTCCCATAATGGCTACATCGTATTAACAACTGCTTTAAACTCATGCGCCTGTTTCCTTTTAATGTTGTTTTAAGTCTAGTTGAACTTGCATAAATTGATCACTAAATAAACCCGATCAAATTATAAAGCATCTAAAAATGTAGTCTGTTTTCATATAAAAATTATATTCGGCTCACTTGCCAACCCATCCAACATATTTGGTTTTAATCAAAGCAGGATTAGAAATATTCAGAGGTATGTAATATTTTTTTTTAATGTTCTGTTTTAATTTGTCAATATACATACACATTATGTTATTGCAATTTTGTACAGTTGACAACATATATGGGCTCTTTCAAGACGTATATATTTATGAAAACAGAGAGAAAATGAATCATAAAAAGGCAGACAACTTTTTCCCGTGCAATAATATCAAATGTGCACTACTTGTGCTCGTGCAGACACTTAGCTCAGATAAGATATGCTGGTGTTACAGTTACAGTATACGCAAGAGGTTCACGGTATTACCGGTAAACCAGTTTGCTGCGGTATGTTTTTTTTCCTGATAGTTTGTATCTTGGTACTTTATTATTGTATCGGTACTCAGGTAGTTTTATTAATAAGGAATCTACGGATATTTCCGAGAAATCTTGTTACGAATTTAATTATAAAACCAGCATGTTTTCATTTTTTATGAGAAATATTTCAAATTTTATTATTTAATCTAACAAATATACATGTAATCACATTTGTGATCCTTTGATCATGTTGGATACGTGTCCCATATGCCAACTTGGTAGCTAAATGGAAGGTTGTGAACAATATTATGGCCAGATTTAGCTTTCGGACAGTTTTCTAATTTTAAAAAGGTGTATTTTGGGGTTATTTACAAGTGTGTGTTAATAAGTATTCATTTGTAACACTATAAATTATCACAAACTTATGGCGGTAGGCTATAGTACGGAGGATTTTCGTTTGGGTGCCGAGGGCTTATACGTTAAGTTGTAAAACGCGTGGGACCGGTTCAATGGCTTGAAAGTCAGAGAACATCTGCACGTCGGGGGCTGGCTGCTCTTAGTAGTGGCAAGTAACCGGATTTCAATGATGAATATTGTTGCAAAGTTGGATCCTTTGCCTCCCAGCCTTGGACGGAGCCTTATCTGAATACTGGCGGGGAACGCGATCCATGCCCTCCCGTTTCCGGACAGGACAGGGTCGTTGTGCAGAGTGATGTGTCGAATTTTGAAAACTCTTAGAAGCTTTGGTTAAAGGAAGTGTATCAAAGTCAACTTAATTAAAGTAGAAAGGGCTAGATATAGTTAGATGATTATTTTCATTTCATCTCTGAACGTCAAAAGGGAATTCGTTCTAGCCGACGTAACATGACCGAGTCAGATGCTATGGTACAAGAGAATGACATAAGACTCTTTCCCAAAATCGACCGGGGAAGGGCGGCAGCTGGCTATAGATGATTGTTCAAAGTAATGTTAATTACGGCATGATTAGTTGTTTATTTGTCTTGTCAATCCAAAAATTCTACGGAACAGGTTTAGGATACAGTCTATTCCGATTGGTTAATATGGATTTATGGGGGTTACTCTGTAAGAAAATAAAGGTTTTACTTTAGGAAAATTCAGCAGTCTTCAATCTTTCGCGAGGAAAGTTAGGTGGACTCCGAATTCGTAGCAAGTACGTTTTCGTTATTGAGTAAGGGGCCAGATAGTTGTCTCAGTTAGGAGACGGACTATACGCGAGGTTCGTGGAAACGAATAAAGAAAACGGCAAAAGGTACGAAATCTTAGTTTCCTGATTTTAATGTTATTTCATTTGTTGATCTATTTCAAATGTATTCTTGATATGATGTATGTATGTATGATTTCATTTTGCAGGATTTTAGTGAAATGCTAGTCAGGACATTTTATTCTTTGATTTTCTAATTATCAATTCATTTGGAGAATTGGCAAGATTGAATGTAATTAAAATTTCATTAGATTAGTTGAAAAGATTGCATGTAATTGAATCTTGAATACATAGGAGTGATTAGGAATTAAAATGAATTAAGCTTAAGGAATGATGGGTAATGTTTCATAGTTTATGGATTAACTCTGTTTAGAATGAGTATGACCTAACATTACATGTATATCCATATACTAGTTTGTAATATTTAATTGATCACTTAAGTGTATATCTATATGCTAGTTTGTAATATTTAATTGGTCGAGTAAACTATTTTAGAATAGTTAGATCTGGAGGTCTAAGCCATGTGTAACTTAACAGAGTAAGAAGTCAAGGGGGGTTTACATACGGGTTCATACGGCTGAGTTGAATTTAATTGACCTTCCATAGCGTGACCCGAATTAAGGTCAGGACAAGCATGGGCCGTTTATGTAAACATAACAGTTAGGGAGCAAGGAGTAACTGCGGCAGAATTTTTGCCTTTTGTTTTCTGAGCCGAATTAGTGTAAAAATACAGATATACTTGGGAATGTGACCTATTGTCTATTGCGAGATATTTTATTTATTGGATTCACGTGAGAAATCCCTGAACAATCACAGGACCAGAACAAGTTCTACGCAGAAATCTAATTCCAGAGACGATTGTTAAGTCAGAGTTCGACGGACAAGAGTCCAAGACGAAACAGCTAGACAAAGATCGGCAGAGCAGGGACGAACGGAAGTCTTGATGTCCGCATAAAATAGGTGATGAAGTCTCTCATCATTGCACTCAAAGGTCACATCTCATTGGCAATGAAAATAGTAATTTAACGTTGAAAGTAATTTTACATTTAAAGAAATTTGTATTGTCTTTTTATTTGAGTACATGTTAGTACCATTTTCCTTTTTTTGTAACCAAGTCATTGATTTCTTTTCATTTTAAATTCTGTTGATAAACTGATTAAATTTTATATTTGTTCATTGAAAGGGGGCTCGTCGTGTATATTTTATTCAATATACTTGTTCAGTGATCTGCATTCTTCTTTTTATCTATCCACATTGGGTAAACTACACCGTGGAGGTCATTCCCTAGCACCGAACCGTAGTGAAAGAGGTTGGTGTAGTTTGCACGCCGCCAATTTGTCACATGCAGTCAACTTTGTCCAATGGAGGTCAGAACATTTATTCTTTCGGTAGCTGTGATGTTCCTCAGACCATGTCACACATTATGAACAACTGTCCACTGAGAAAGTTCCCCTGTGGACTGCACCTTGCTGACGATGACGATGTTAAATGTGTCAGCATGCACTGCAGGCGATAAATAAATAAATTTTGAATTTTAGATAATTTCTCAGTTCCAATATATATTAAGTTTGTTTTTTTTATATTAACTGGCCCTCTCTGATAAATATCGTCCCCAAACGTTTGCACCGCACACAAGGTTTCTCTGCCCATTGTATTAATAGAGCGGATTTAAATTGTAGGTTTCAGTGTCAACACTTTCCATTTTTCATTAACAAGTTCAGTAATGTCAGCACGATGTCTTTCAAATGGTGACAGTTGTAGTGTAAGCCTAATCATACCATTTAGTTAATGCTTTTAGAATATAACAGGAGACAAATTCCATCTATCGAACCCAGTGTGAAATAGTGCTTGTACCTTCATAGTAAATGTACCTGGCAGTTATAAATTTTACATTATTTGCAGTGCAGAAAATGGTAATATTATGAAATTTAAAGATATGCTATATTTTAATGTTTGTAGGTTCATGGCGACAACGTTGATTGTGAAAAGAAAAAATGGTGGTGGGGTATGTTAACAAAAGCAATAGGATATATACCCAGGGTATTTGGTTACTGTTGATGATATAAGACATCCACATGAAAATTGTATTGATTTTATTTCAAAATACATAAAATACAAATATCAAGATTATAACATAATTTAATTTTTGTGTTTTTCAGAATTTTTAGTATTATTATCTATTTTAGTTTAAACTGCATATAATATATAACTGCATGCAATATATAAAATAGATAGAATATATAAAATACATATAATATATAAAATACACACTATACAAATAACCAGTCAATATAAGCTTATTACATAATTGAATTTTTGTGTTTTTCAGAATGATTAGTATTTATAGTCACTTTATTTCAAAATAAGATGCAATATATAAAATACATACAATATATAAAATACATACAATATATAAAATACATACAATATATAAAATACATACAATATATAAAATACATACAATATATAAAATACATACAATATATAAAATACATACAATATATAAAGTATATACAATGTATAAAATATATACAATACATAAAATATATACAATATATAAAATATATACAATACAAATAGTTAGGCATGTCAAGATACACATACTACATGATTGGATCTTTGTGTTTTTCACAAACATTACTATTTTAATTGTAATTTAAAAATTCATAAATGGCATATACCAAATTGCAATTGCATTCAATCATATCAAGCATAGAAAATAAAAAAAACACCAATATTTTGAATCAAACATGTTATATGCTGATAACATAATAAAAATGATTTCCTATGTTCTTCAGGACGACAGTTTTGTCAGTGGATGGAAAGACACTTCTTCATTCATTTTTAGGCATATGTTTCTGTCATCTTAAAGAAGATCCACGTGGACTGTCTGTCCAAAGTATGTGTTCAACATTTTGCCACAGTTGTATACTTTTTTGGTTGATGTATTTTGCTTTCATGGTCTATATATTGTGATTATAGCAAAAGTACCCCCTCCCCCGCCTAAATCCTAAATAATATACTCTAGGTACACATATTATGAATATAATAAAGTATCCCCAGCCTTTATCTTGAATAATATGTCCGAGCTAATTATATTATGACTATAGTAAAAGTATCCCCAGCCTTTGTCTTGAATAATACACCTTAGCTAAATATAGTATAACAAAAAGTATCATAGGGTAACCCACGTAAAGCATGGCTCTGTAGGTACTGTTCCTTTTCCATGATGGTATTTCAACATTTATGTTCAGCTGCTATTTTAACATGGCAGATATACTTTATCATGTACTTGTTGCAAGCAGAAAAATTAATGAACTGAAATGTGATTTGTCATCAGGGATAATATATACTTTTCAAACTCCTCAGGAGAAAATTATAGTACAGTTGGATGACCTTCTCATAATAATGAACATCTTGGGAAACAATTCCAAATTCTGTGATGTAGATTTAATCAGAGCAAGATATTTTTTGTTTGGCTATTGACAGATGTAAAATTTAGAAAAAAAAAATGCCAGTACCTTGACCCAGAGCATTAAATTGTTGGTCCCTGGTATAATTGCGGTATATTGTGGTACGTATCGTTGTATATTCAGCATACAGCGGTACAAAATTTTGGGTGGTACTCAGCTCTATCATATGCTACTCTTATTACGACATTTTATTTAAAGTACGTTATCAGTTCTGCAATCTAATATGAGTGAAATCATGTTTCTATACTGTCTCTACTGCTGACAAAAATACCGACTCAACTATGTTTGAAAACCATGAATTATTAAATCTGAGCAGATTCAACTAAAGTAGCAGATCGTAAGATGGGATTCAGCAGAATACATACAGAGCAATATACACAAATCACTACTTACATATTTTAATTCTGCATCTTAATTTACCTTTTAGACATACTAAATTAGATCCGACTTTATCTTTTTCAATCACAAGACTTTAATTAATCTGAAGTAAACTAAATCTAGTAATTATTTCATCTGGATAATTATTTTTCATGAAACATAACAATTCTGTGTGTTTCATGAATACAGGAAAGAGAGATTATTTAAATAAAAAAGAAATGAGTTTAGAATCTGGTTTCCTCAATATATATTAATTACAAGAGATGCTATGTAAGTCAATTCAAAATTAAACCTGTATAACCAATAGCAAGCATTATAAGACATTGGATTTAATAGACAGTCCATGTATCTAAAAGATCTAATTTCTTGCACACAACTGAAATGTTCTTGGTAAAATTTTATTTACATACAAAGACAAGTCTCTATGAAATTTTTATTCAATTATCATCTTCTCCGTGCAGATTTTATTTACATACACAGGTTGTCTACCGTTTTGAAATTCTCATTCGGATGCCATTGGACGTTCTCATAACTGTTGCTGGTTTCTTCTCAGGGACATAATTTGGCTCTGGCTCAAATCTGTACCTTTAAAAACACAAAAAGGTAACCATTCTAAATAGTAATTAATGCCAGTAATATGTGCCCTTTTACTGTACTGTTCCTGTCAATTCTATGTCTGCCTTTCAATTCATATCTATATACTTTAATTTATGTATACTAACCCAAAAATAAATGCATTCTTACTTTTGCAATCAATTTTATTCTAATAGACATGAATGTTGCCACATTTGTTTACATCTAGAATTGAAAATGACCAAAGACCATGCATTGTTTTCACATGACAATAAATTTCTTGTGCTTGTAATTTTTGAAAGTATGAAGAATCAACTAAAAATTCAATTATGTGGGTCAGCATATGTATGTATGTATGTATGTATGTATGTATGTATGTATGTATGTATGTATGTATGTATGTATGTATGTATGTATGTATGTATGTATGTATGTATGTATGTATGTATGTATGTATGTATGTATGTATGTATGTATTATCACATATAAATAGTTAGATGAACAGATAATACCAGTAGAGAAATATATTGCTGACAACTACAAACAATATATAACCATAAAACTTTTGCTAAAAAAATAAACCATGTTAATTAGGTGCTCTAAACACACTCCAGCCACATGTTTCTGTCTTTGTTGGTTAAAATTGCAAGCTTGTTATGGAGTGGCCAAGTGGTTTAAAGCGCTGTCTGTTACGGATCACTGCCATTTCACCTCTGTCTTCGTGGGTTCGAGTCTAGGATTCAGCGAATGTGGATATGTGAGAAAGCTTGCCAGTAGCTTCTCATGGGTTGGTGGTTCTTTCCGGTGATTTCCCGGTGTCTTCCTCCACCATTAATACTTGCCGCCATTAATAGCCTGTCATGTGCTGAAAAATGGCGTTAAGCCCAACAACAACAAAAACAACAAGCTTGTTACACTTTAAAATTCATGTTAAACAATGACAAGATTAAAAGAATTGCTGTAGATATACAGCCGACAGACAGAAAAAAAGCAATCATAAAGACAGTGTGGTTGAGTATGTATGTGTGAGTGTGATATTTGGATTTTTAACGTAGCTTTAACAATTTTCCAGCCATACTAAATTTTGCAATGTAGCATTCAAACTTCACTTTTGAAACAATGTAGACCCAAATGTACCATTAAATCATGTAGCAGTTCTATAAAAGTTTGAGACAACCTTGCTTTTCTGTTATATCAAACAGCAGCAAAAGTTTGCGAAGTCACTGAGTACCCATATTTTTTAAACCTGTTTGTAATCAGGTGTCTTCATGTTGTACCATAGCACTCGCCAAGTCACCAAAAGCTGCTCTGGTCAAGTACCAATGGTAGTGGTGAAAAGCTCGCAGTATCCATACAAAGATGAGTCTTGTTTTCAGGACACTTGCTAATTTTAGTTTTCAAAAGTTCTCATGGCCTAGTATCCATGCAAAGATGAGTCCTTTTTCTGGGACACTTGCTAATTTTAGTTGTCAAAAGTTCACAGGGCATAGTATCCATACAAAGATGAGTCTGGTTTTTGGGAGACTTGCTAATATTAGTTGTCAAAAGCTCGCATGGCCTAGTATCCATACAAAGATGAGTCCTTTTTTTGGGACACTTGCTAATTTTAGTTGTCAAAAGTTCACAGGGCATAGTATCCATGCAAAGATGAGTCCTTTTTTGGGACACTTGCTAATATTAGTTGTCAAAAGCTCACATGGCCTAGTATCCATACAAAGATGAGTCCTTTTTTGGGACACTTGCTAATATTAGTTGTCAAAAGCTCGCATGGCCTAGTATCCATACAAAGTTGAGTCCTTTTTTGGGACACTTGCTAATATTAGTTGTCAAAAGCTTGCATGGCCCAGTATCCATGCAAAGATGAGTCCTTTTTTTAGGACACTTGCTAATATTAGTTGTCAAAAGCTCGCATGGCCTAGTATCCATGCAAAGATGAGTCCTTTTTTTGGGGCACTTGCTAATTTTAGTTGTCAAAAGTTCACAGGGCATAGTATCCATACAAAGATGAGTCTGGTTTTTAGGAGACTTGCTAATATTAGTTGTCAAAAGCTTGCATAGCCTAGTATCCATACAAAGATGAGTCCTTTTTTTGGGACACTTGCTAATTTTAGTTGTCAAAAGCTTGCATGGCCTAGTATCCATGCAAAGATGAGTCCTTTTTTTAGGACACTTGCTAATATTAGTTGTCAAAAGCTTGCATAGCCTAGTATCCATACAAAGATGAGTCCTTTTTTTGGGACACTTGCTAATTTTAGTTGTCAAAAGCTTGCATGGCCTAGTATCCATACAAAGATGAGTCCTTTTTTGGGGACACTTGCTAATTTTAGTTGTCAAAAGTTCACAGGGCATAGTATCCATACAAAGATGAGTCTGGTTTTTAGGAGACTTGCTAATATTAGTTGTCAAAAGCTTGCATAGCCTAGTATCCATACAAAGATGAGTCCTTTTTTTGGGACACTTGCTAATTTTAGTTGTCAAAAGTTCACAGGGCATAGTATCCATACAAAGATGAGTCCTTTTTTTGGGACACTTGCTAATATTAGTTGTCAAAAGCTTGCATGGCCTAGTATCCATACAAAGATGAGTCCTTTTTTGGGGACACTTGCTAATTTTAGTTGTCAAAAGTTCACAGGGCATAGTATCCATACAAAGATGAGTCCTTTTTTGGGACACTTGCTAATTTTAGTTGTCAAAAGCTCACATGGCCTAGTATCCATGCAAAGATGAGTCCTTTTTTTGGGACACTTGTTAATTTTAGTTGTCAAAAGTTCACAGGGCATAGTATCCATACAAAGATGAGTCTGGTTTTCGGGAGACTTGCTAATATTAGTTGTCAAAAGCTTGCAGGGCCTAGTATCCATGCAAAGATGAGTCCTTTTTTGGGGACATTTGCTAATATTAGTTGTCAAAAGCTCGCATGGCCTAGTATCCATGCAAAGATGAGTCCTTTTTTTGGGACACTTGCTAATTTTAGTTGTCAAAAGTTCACAGGGCATAGTATCCATACAAAGATGAGTCCTTTTTTGGGACACTTGCTAATATTAGTTGTCAAAAGCTCGCATGGTCTAGTATCCATACAAAGATGAGTCCTTTTTTGGGAAAATTGCTAATTTTAGTTGTTAAAAGTTCACAGGGCATAGTATCCATACAAAGATGAGTCTGGTTTTCGGGAGACTTGCTAATATTAGTTGTCAAAAGCTCACATGGCCTAGTATCCATACAAAGATGAGTCCTTTTTTTGGGACACTTGCTAATTTTAGTTGTCAAAAGTTCACAGGGCATAGTATCCATGCAAAGATGAGTCCTTTTTTTGGGACACTTGCTAATTTTAGTTGTCAAAAGTTCACAGGGCATAGTATCCATACAAAGATGAGTCTGGTTTTCGGGAGACTTGCTAATATTAGTTGTCAAAAGCTTGCATGGCCTAGTATCCATACAAAGATGAGTCCTTTTTTTGGGACACTTGCTAATATTAGTTGTCAAAAGCTCACATGGCCTAGTATCCATACAAAGATGAGTCCTTGTTTTGGGACACTTGCTAATATTAGTTGTCAAAAGCTCACATGGCCTAGTATCCATACAAAGATGAGTCCTTTTTTGGGACACTTGCTAATATTAGTTGTCAAAAGCTTGCAGAGCACAGTAATAATGTTAGCCATGATGCTGTTTTGGTCATAATTGCATGATCCCGTGTACATTTGCTGCTGAATACTGCTGTATAGTAGGATATTTTGGGAAAGTCAATCATATCATAAGGTTGACTCATATGCGCATAGACATCTGGTATCTGGATGTAGAGCAGCAGTCAGTATCAGTAGAGAAAAAGTGGGCCTTTTTTTCGTATCAATATGGTTGTTGTAAAAGTTATACAGTCAATGTTTAACAAGGTCCAAAATCACCTGTCCCAAGTATTCGCAATGTTCTTGCAAGATACATGATACAATATGGAATGGACTGCATCCATAATGGGTGATCAAAGTGAAGGATGGCTATTTTTACCGACTTAATGAAGAATGACTCACTGTGGTTCAGCCTTCACAGCCCATTGTACAGACTTCAAGCAGGTCAGAGTGGGCCAATGTGGAGGCATTGCTGGCATTCATGCTTTCGATCTTAGAAGGTCGAACTTTTGTGGGCATTCTTAAGTATAAATACATATGGGTAGCAGTTACCCGATTGCCAGGCAAATAAACTATTGGTATCAGCAGAACTTTGGTGCTCAACTTATCCAAGGAGATCACCTTGACTGGAAAACCAATGCTCTTAAATTTAAGCTTTTTGAATGACAGCTTAAGGATGACCTTACTTTTTAGTGCATTGACTGGATAAAGGGTGCAAAGTAGTGCCCACTGAGAGCAGTGGTTATTACTAATTTTAAAGCTAAAAATGGCCCTAAGGGTATCACTTTGAGGGTTTTAATGCAGCTATGCTGGAAGACATGAAGGCAAGGCTTTCAATGCTAACACATTTCCAGCAAGAACCTTCTTTCTTGTACCTTTCAAGCTGTTCAATAAGATCAGCTTAAAATCATCTACTGCATCTGCCATTTCATTCAGAATCATGATGGATATGGGGTGGGTAGTAAAATGGGCTAGCATTAAATTATTTTATCCTTTGTTTATCCAGGTCATCATAAATGCTCTCATTGTCTGGGGCAGAGATATTTTTCCCGATCAGATGACATGAATCGGCTATACTTTGAACCGGTGAGGCAGGCCTGCTCATTTTCTAGTGGTGACATATATTAAGTTATCATGTATTATTGACACTAGGGGTCTGTTTGCAGAGGTATGGTAAGCCATAGGTCAAAGCTTTTGACAATGCTGGCCCATGGTTTGCAGTCCCTCTAGCCCTAGCCATAATGGACTTTTGTTTTGTCCATCATTTAGCAGCTTTGGATAGACTCTAGGATAGTATGGGTGACTGCCTTGGAGTCGACAAGGATGTCTGTCCCATACTTTTGCAGGTGTTAGGTTCATAACTAGACCTGACTGTCATGCTTGAATGGCCAGTAGTGCCTCCAGAATATCATCTCATTTGTTCTTGGTGATCTGGCCCTCACTGAGAATGGTGTTGATCCACTTCATGCTAGCATGGGGGCCCCCTAGTGGCCGAGTGGTCTAAAGCGCTGTCCGTTATGGATCTCAGCCATCTCACCTCTGTCTGCATGGGTGGATATGTGAGAAAGCTTGCCAGTAGCTTCTCGTGGGTCGGTGGGTCTTTCCGGTGATTTCCCGGTTTCTTCCTCCACCATTAATACTGGCCACCATGATAGCCTATCGTGTGCTGAAAAATGGCATTAAGACCAACAACAACAACATCTATGCTGGCATGACTAGGCATCCCATAAGCCTGTCATCTATCTAATTGGTATGGTTATCACCCTTCTTCTACCATGACCGCCAGAAGCCCACCTAGCAACACCCTCCCACTTCCACTTCCACTATGACTCACACCGACTAGTGATGGTATAGCAAATACCTATTGCTTTACTGCTCACAGTAAAGGGATATGTTATACACAAACACATGTCACAGTGGGTCTGAGTCCATTCTATTCACAGTAAAGGGATATGTTATACACAAACACATGTCACAGTGGGTCTGAGTCCCTTCTATTCACAGTAAAGCAGAAATGTTGTACACAAACACATATGGTACACTCTACATCAAATGAATCAATTTCCTACTGTATTTATCCTATAATAAACCCAAGCTTGATGATAAGCCACCCCTGACCTCACACACCAATTGCAGTCAAAATACTCATCCATGAATCAGCATGTACACGAGTTTAAGTACTTCCTATTAACCTGTGTGTACACCAAACTAAGTAGTAACTATGAATCAGTTTATATAAAGTACTTACCTTTGAATCAGTGTACATACCAGTCTAAATACTTATCTATGAATCAGTGTACATACCAGTATAAATACCTGCCTATGAATCAGTATATATACCAGTCTAAGTACTAACCTATGAATCAGTGTACATACCAGTCTAAATACTTATCTATGAATCTAAGTACTTACCTATGAATCAATGTACATACCAGTCTAAATACTTACCTATGAATCAGTATATACACCAGTCTAGGTACTTATCTATGAATCAGTGTACACACCAGTCTAAATACTTGCCTATGAATCAGTATATATACCAGTCTAAGTACTTACCTATGAATCAGTGTACATACCAGTCTAAATACTTACCTATGGATCTGTGTCTGCCAGTCCAACTACTTACCCATTAATCAGTGTATAACCTAAGTACATACATATACTATGAATGAGTGTATACACCTGTCTAATTTACATACCTATGAATCAGTGTACACATGTATGTACCTACCTATGAATGAGTATATACACCACAGTAAATACCTACCTATGAATCAGTATATACACCAGGGTAAGTACTTACTAATGAGTCAGCTATACAGTTTCAATTCTTACATATGAATGAGTGTATACACCTAAGTACATACCTATGAATCTGTGTATACATCTAAGTACTTGCATATGAATCAGTATATGCACATGTCTAATTACTCACCTATGAATCAGGGTATACACCTCAGTGTATACACCAGAGTAAGTACTTACTAATGAGTCAGCTATACACATGTTTCAGTTCTTACATATGAATGAGTCTATACACCTAAGTACATACATATGAATGAGTGTATACATGTAAGTACTTACCTATGAATCAGGGTATACACCTAAATGCATATATATTATTCTTTGTATACACCTGCCAAAGTACTTACCTATGAATCAGTGTATATACCTGTCTAGTATTTACCTATGAATCAGTGTTTATACCTGTGTAAGTACCTACCTATGAATCAGTGTATACACTGTACATACCTGTGAATGAGTGCATACACCTGTGTAAGTACTTACCTATGAATCAGTTTTGAGATGACCACCTTCATCTCATGCATTGCAAAATGCTGGCCTATACAATTCCTGTTGGGAAAAATATTTATATTTTATTAAAAAGGTATTATTTTGACCATGCCTTTATTAAAAGTTAGAGTAAAGATATAGAATAAGAAATCTCATTATATAAAGATTATAAATGCTGGTACCATGTTCAAACATATCTGCTAAATATCTGAATTAAAATTGCTATAAATGATCTGTGATTAAATGGTGCTGTATTGTTAATATACTTTTGTGTGCATCATGTAATGTTTAAAGGATGGTACAAATTGCATTCATGGATTAAACATGCTCTTTTCAACTGTAAATTTTGCTGCTAAGGCGAGTTGGTGTTTTGAAAGTTACCACTGATAATACTACTTAACACTGTTACCCGAGTGAATGTGAACTGCCAAATAACAAAAAATTATCACAGTACAATTTTGTTAATTTTACATCTTAAAAGGGGACATGACACAGATAAGCTTTATTTTTTTTTATCTATTTATCATCATCTTACATCACAGAAAATGTGTTGGCAGTATAATTCCAAAATTTGTCTTCAGCAAAAAGAATGATACCTATTTGGAGTGGACTAAGGAGTAAGCAAACTACTTCACAACCCAATTGTCTGAGTACTTGGATTGACTATACAAATATACATGTTTAAGGAGTGCACTGAAATAATCCATGTGGCAACTGTATCTCAAACAGCTGAAGAGTTTTGCAACTACCAACAAAATCCGTAAGAATTCAAAAAATGTAATTCACAGTAAGTCTAATTGTAACTCATTTTCATATTTTTAATAATCAAGTTGTGCTGAAAATGCCCCATTTTTCTCCCAACTTTGAATGTAATATGCAACATTTTTGAGGGTTTATCCTATTTGGGAACAAACTTTTCATTTTCCCAACATTTTTCTGATTTTTCAAGTAGCATGGGAACCTTATAATGTTACCCTGTTACATTATGAGTGTTACATTTTGTGACATGTACATCCAAAAGAGTTATCTATTGTACAAGATAATTACCTCTTTATCTCCTCTGTGCAGTGTACAGGGAGACAAAATGGATTTATGTTTGAACTAAAAATAAATAATTTAATGCTAACATTTAGTGTTAAAGTATAATCATACAGGTAATTAATTTAAACTTGAGTACTTGGATTGACTAAAAAGTTTGAAAGCAGTTTGGAATACTGACTAGGATAATGAAATCACAGAAGAAAAAATATTTAAATGTAAGTTTTGAAAAATGTAAATCAGTCTGAATAAACAAGAAATAGAAGAAGACAATGAAAGAGTCATAGTCATAAAAAAAATTTGCATGCTAAATTAACTCATTTGGTTTGAAATCTTTGTAACTATGTAAGGATCAAACAGTTTTATTTATGAATTTTAAGAAAACAATTAACATTAATGTTGTTTCCTTAAATCAAAAATTACCAAAAGTAAAGACCCTGTAAAATCCAATGAAGTCTACAAAGTAATTTTGAAAATTTAAATGTATTTTTTTTTAATTTAGGTTGCATGCTGCAAGAACCCATCTCCCGTTTAACTACAAGATCCCTCATGTAAATGTGAAACAAAAGTTTTTTAAGAGACTGATGCTCTACTAGGTAAAAAGTATTTCCAGGAATTTAAGATTAGAGCATTTCTTCCTTTTAATTGTCAAGTGTTGAAACTATCTCTGATATTCTTCAGTTATATCAAGATTTTGAAATCAGCTGCTGTGGTGTACATATTGGAGTACAGATTGACACCATTTTTATTCAGGACAAAGTAGACATTATTAGGATTATTTTGGTGAAAATCCACTATCATAATGATCATCCAGTGCAGGTGAGCAGTGACAAGAAGATTTTTTTTTAAGACAGTCATCATGGTGGCCATATTGGATATATGACTGGCACCATTTTTATTTGGGACCAACTTGGTATAATAAGATGTCTATTGGTGAGAACCTATAGTTGACATAGCTATCTATTTAATGAAGAGTATAGATAACAATATTTCCAATAATGACTTTCCATTAAGGAGTAGCAGTAACAATATTCTCCAGATGGCTGCTGTGATGGCCATATTGGTCTTTAGTTCATCACCATGTTTATTTAAGACCAACTGGACATCATATGATAACATCAGGTTAAAATTCCTCATCCATATGACTTTCTGTTCAATTTTGTCATAACACATTTTCTAAAATGGCTGCCATGATTGCCATAATAGAGTCAATATTCAGAATTTGTAATGATAACAAGATGGCTGCCATGGGGGCTATGTTGGAAAACAGATGGGTACTTTTTTAATTTAGAACAACTAGACATTACAAGAAGTCTTTCAATGAAACTCCACGTTGATATGGACATCCTTCAAGACTAATGATAAATAGATTTTCAAGATGGACACTGGCAGCTGAATGTCTGAGCAGAAACATTTTCATTTATGCCCAACTAGACCATAGGGTGAATGTGTTGTAATGCTTCAAGGCCATCCTCCAAGTAGTTTATGAAGAGTAGTAATAACAAATTTGTACTAATGGATGAACAGAAGAGAGACGAAGGATAGAAGACCATCCCATAAGCACTTCTGGTCTATAACCATGACTGCTAATAAAAAAACACCATTCTTTAGAAAGTTGGCAGGTATGTAAGTTTCAGAATAACATTTTACATAGGAACATACCTTGGCCCAGCAGAGAATGGCACAAATTGGTAGGAATCCATGGTTACTGAATTCTCACTGGAAAACCTCTCTGGAATAAATTCTTCTGGATTGTCCCATACGTCTTTGTTATGGTGGAGATTAAGGATTTGAACAGATACAACAGTACCAGCAGGAAATGCATGTCCATCGAGTTCAAAATCTTTTGTAAATTGTCGTTGTATAGCAAAAACTGGACAATGAAAACGCATTCCTTCTTTGATGACCATTGTTAAGTATTCCAGCTTTGGCAGATCTTCCCTGAAATGCACATGTCAAGGATTCTGCATCAGTTCTCAATGAAATATTGAATTCATGAGCTGAATAATTTATTTTCTTAGTCCATGAAATATTTGATTACATTGCATAATTCACTTGATTCAACAGAGTGAAAAGATAACATTTAACATGGCAAGTTGATGGAGAACATGGTTTGAAATAGGTATCATACCAAAATTAACATGTTTGAGATAGGGATCACATCAAAATCAACATGTTTGAGATAGGGATCATATCAAAATCAACATAATTTGAGATAGGGATCATATCAAAATCAAAATGGTTTGAAATAGACACCTGTCAAAGCAACATGGTTTGAAATAGGGATCATATAAAAATCAATATGGTTTGAAATAGGTGTCCTGTCAAAACAACATGGTTTGAAATAGGGATCATATAAAAATCAATATGGTTTGAAACAGGTATCATATTAAAATCAACAATGCCTTAAATATCAATCAATCAGAGCTCCTAAAATTTGTGAGCTGTTGTTGACATTCTTTCCTTCAAGAGCTGTTGTAGTCAATCCAACAAGCAATTACCACTATCCCCCACTTGTAGTCAATCCAACAAACAATTACCACTACCCCCCACTAATAGTCAATCCAACAAACAATTATCACTAACCCCCACTTGTAGTCAATTCAACAAACAATTACCACTACCCCCCACTCCACCATACATCATACATTGGAAAGTTAACTCCAAGTAAGTTCCACATTTGGTTTTTTAAATGCAAGTTATGAAGTCATTAGACAGCTATTGAATGGCCAATATGCTTACCTGGTACTCAAGACTAATTGAGGCAGGGAACTAATTTTCACAGGTAACTGGCTCTGATATTGGCTACAAGTGAATACTCAAACTTAGTTATGGCAAGTAACTAGCTTTTCCATGTATCTGTCTCTGATAGAGTCTATATTATATTTTTCAAAAACCTAAAGGCCATTTTGCTGATTCGTCAATGAAATTATTATGCAAAATTGAGATCATTATTTGTGCATTGGTTTCAGTTAAACAATTATTCTCCAGGTCAGAACATGAGTTTCTTGTGGCTTGTCAGAAAATCCCAAGTTCAGGTTTGAGTCTTTTATAGTAATTTTTATTGATCAAGAAATCAGTGGTGTCAGGCATATCAGGGATATATTAATATGATATATTCCGGAGACCTGTAATCATCATATCCAAACTCATCTTTTTATACAGGTGGTTAACAAATCACTTCCCAGATATATTTCTGAGATTGTCATTGCATTTAATGAACAGATATTTGAGTTTCTGCCCATATTCTTTAGTTTTTATCCTTAGAGGAATGTTAATGTGTGAACTGATTCTGACAGAAAGAAACACTACATTAATTTTATTTTTCATTTGCAACATTCAGAAATTTACTTAGAACCCCAACAATATTATTTGATTAGTTTTAGATGAATTCATTCAAATTGTTTTAAATGTAGCTTTTCTGCAAGTAGGTATGACAATAAGTACTGATGTAGACAAAGAAAAGAGGACTGACTGATACCTTTATTTACATCAGCAACTATTCAAATCCTTTTTTAATAAACAATAGATACTAATGTAGACAAAGAAAAGTGGATGAACTGACACTTTTAATGATAACAGAATCTATTCAAATCCTTTTTTAATATACAATTATACCAAAGTAGACAAAGAAAAGAGGATGGACTGGCACCTTTATTGACATGAACAACTTTTCAACTCCTTCTGAATAAACAATAATTACAGAAAGAGACAAAGAAAAAAGGATGGACTGGCACCTTTACTGACATCCACGACTATTCAAATCCTATTTTTAATATATTCAATGGAATCATTCAAATAGCAAAAGTTGGTTTTCTCTTTAGCTCTAGCCAGCATATAATTTCATCAACAAAGAACAGGTATGGTTTTAGGCAGCAGAGAAATGTTAGGAATTAAAGTTCTAATTTGGATTAGATTGGCCTGTTTCCATATATTTTGTGAAGAACTAACATTTATGAGAGTAAAAAAAAAGAAAAGGATGTATCTTTAAAAAAAATTAAACAGTTTATACCATTGTAAATCATCTGATTCACTGGCCTGCAGGACATTATTTATCTCTTCATACACTTTACTTTGGATCTCTGGATGTTCGGCCAAGGAGTAGAGTGTCCATGATATACCACTGGCTGTAGTGTCATGGCCTTTTGAAGAAAAAGAAATTGAATAAAATAACAAGATTAAACAACAAGAACAATATTTACTAAAAAAAATTTTTCTCGTACCTGCTCATATTTTGCTGTATGTAGTGTACAGTGTCACATTCAGATGTTATAAGTATTCTTAGTGGCTAATGTAGGCATTACTAATCCTGAAAGTCATTGAAAAGTATTGATTGATACTGACAAATGGTGGTACTACTAATGAAGAAGGTCATACAAAGTATGTCTTAGTGGCAAATGTATTTATTACATCTAACATTCGAATGTTATAGAACGCATAATGGGAAATGCTAGATTTAATAATATTGGATCAAAAGGTGATAAAAAACATGGCTTAGTGGCAATGTTGGCACTATTAATACTGAAGGTTATAATGAAATATGGCTTATTGGCAAATCCATGCACTTCTAATTTTCAAGGTCATATGTAATATGGTGGTACTAATGCTGAAGGTCATACAAATTATGGCTTAGTGGCAGATGTTTTCATTATTAATGCTGGATCAAATGGTCATAGGTACTTAAACTATTGCACGATATGATGGTTACAGAACATGTCAAATGTAGGCATTACTAATTCTTAATGTCATAATGAAATATGGCTTAGTGGCAAATGTAGGCATCAATAGTGTTGAAGGTCATAGAAACTATGGATTAGTGGTTATTTCAGGCACCATTAATACTTAATCAGATGGTCATGGAAAGTATGGCTTAGTGGCAAATAAAGGCAATACTAATGATGGATGTCATAGAACCTATGGCAAATGTAGGCATTTCTAACACTAAAGATCATAATGAAATATGGTTTAGCAGTAAATAGAAAGTATGTCTTAGTGCAAATGCTGCCACTGCTAATTCTAAATCAGAAGGTAATAGAAACTATGTCTTTGGGACATATTCTGGCACTACTAATGCTGAAGATAAGTAAAATATATTGTAGTGGCAAATGCTGGCACTATCAATGCTAAAAGACATAGTAAGCATGACTTAGTAACAAATTATCTCAGTCCTAATACTGACGGTCACATGAAATATGGCTTACTGCCAAGTGCTGGTAATATCAATATTAAAGGTCATAGAAATTATACTAAGTGTCAAAAACTGGCATTGCTAATACAAAAGGTCATAAATGCATGCTTGGCTATGTAGCAAATGAAGGCACCATTTTTGCTGGGTCAGATATGCACTAATAATGCAAGATCTGAAGGTCATAAAATGCATAGAAAATCTATCCATTACTAATGCTGAAGGTCATAGTGATAAATGTTCAAACAATTAATGCTAAGGCTCATAGAAAGTATGGCTTGGTGACAAAATGAGGCAAAACCAAAGCTGGACCAGAAGGTCAATGAAAGTAATGGCTTTATAGCAAATGCTGGAACTACTAATGCTGAAGGTCAGAAAAAGAATGACTTTGTGGCAAATGAAGGCATTCCAATGAATGTTATAGAAAGTATGGCAAATGTAAACACTAGTAATGCTTGAAAAAAAGACTCAACCATCCCATAATTGGAAGCCACAGCAAAACTCCTCTACATTTTCTTCTCACCTATTACTCTTTGTTTGGTGATTTCATTATATCTAAATAATAATAATAATAATAATAATAATAATAATAATAATAATAATAATAATAATAATAATAATAATAATAATAATAATGATGATGACTTAGCTCTAAGAACTTTACAACATCGTCACACTGAGCACATTAAGGATATATATGTATATGTATGTATGTATGTATGTATGTATGTATGTATGTATGTATGTATGTATGTATGTATGTATGTATGTATGTATGTATGTATGCATGTATGTATATATGTATATATGTACGCATGTATGTATGTATGTATGTATGTATGTATGTATGTATGTATGTATGTATGTATGTATGTATGTATGTATGTATGTATGTATGTATGTATGTATGTATGTATGTATGTATGTATGTGTGTGTATGTATGGGGGTGTGTGTATGTATGCATGCATGCATGCATGTATGTATGTATGTATGTATGTATGTATGTATGTATGTATGTATGTATGTATGTATGTATGTATGTATGTATGTATGTATGTATGTATGTATGTATGTATGTATGTATGTATGTATGTATGTATGTATGTATGTATGTATGCATGCATGCATGCATGCATGTCTTTGTGTATGAATGTATGTATGTATGTATGTATGTATGTATGTATATATGTATGTATGTATGTATGTATGTATGTATGTATGTATGTATGTATGTATGTATGTATGTATGTATGTATGTATGTATGTATGTATGTATGCATGCATGCATGCATGCATGCATGCATGTATGTATGTATGTATGTATGTATGTGTGTGTATGTATGTATGCATGCATGCATGTATATATGTATGTATGTATGTATGTATGTATGTATGTATGTATGTATGTATGTATGTATGTATGTATGTATGTATGTATGTGTGTGTGCATGTGTGTGCATGCGTGCATATGTATGTATGTATGTATGTAGGTAGGTAGGTAGGTATGTATGTAGGTATGTATATGTATGTAGGTATGTATGTATGTATGTATGTATGTATGTATGTATGTATGTATGTATGTATGTATGTATGTATGTATGTATGTATGTATGTATGTATGTATGTATGTATGTATGTATGTATGTATGTATGTATGTATGTAAATGTTTAATCAAATCAACCAAAGGAAAATGGAAAAGAGATAATGAAAGATATTCAGAGAGAGAGAGAAACAATTTTACAGTGATTAGTAATGTTAATTAAAGCAGAATAATGACTTTGATCAACTGGAAAAAAAATTAAAATATTTTTATTACCTTGTGTTGAATTGTCATTTTGCTTAGTTTCTATTTCACAATAATTTCCATATTGCAGTATGTGAATTGCTGTGTGTTTAGTGTTCAAGAAGCTAACCATATATTTGTAGTTCTCTACTTTCTTCATTAAAACTTTTTTATGTTTAAATCATAAGTGTATCATACACTGATATATTCAATGTGAATAAAAATAGAAACTCAAAATAGAAAACAATCAACTTCTCAATTTCCAATACAAAAGGCACAGATCTATCTACATTTTGTAGCAGACACATCTGGTAGGCACGTGAGAAATTTATTCCCTTGGTCAATACACAGTTACCTGTAGTCAACCTTAACTCTGTTCAAAAGACAAATATATGTATTTGTATGCAATACAAATAAATTAAACAAATAGTATTTATGCTGTATCATTGACATACCACTCATTGTATAAATGTTTCATTATAAGGAAACTCGTAGCCTTGTTTCATTTGAATGAATTTTTTTATATACATCTCGTGGTATATCATACAATGTACATTCTATACATAGTTTGAGGTAAAGGATAGGAATGAAAAAGTCTTCGTATGGTTATCAGAATGGTGTCAGTTTTATTACCATTCATCTTCCGACTGTTGCATTGTCATACAATGGAAATATTTTTAAGTTACAGATACAATCTGTGTCCTCCAACTATGTATGACGTGGTACACCGACTGTAAATTGATAAAAAGAATTCAGATGAGATTCAAGTTGGACATAATTTTCTAAGATTTGTGACATGAATGGGAGGTCAGAAAAAGCGTGGTAGCTCTTTTATTTTTAGGGTCAATCATAATGGTTTCTTCAAGAGTAACTTTACAGTTTTAAAAATGATGGCAAGTATTAATAATACTGGTTAGCAAAAGTAGAGTTGAATCTTAGCACTTAAGCAACAGTTGGAATCAGATCAAGTTTACAAATCTATGATTTTGGGGTGCACTTCATCAGGAGTATACGTAAGTAATAAATGGAGACAAGATGAAATTTTGTTAAAGATTCCCTTTGAAAAAAATCTGTATCCCAACTGTGTGGCTATGATCAGTAGATTGAAATTATGTTGCCAAGTTTATCTCTGATGGTTGGTACTATGTCACAAAATAAAAAATATATCAATAGATGTGATCTCCTATACGCTGAGAGAAAATTTTATTGGCACACACAATCAGTACAATGAGATAATGTTGTGTCAACTTTCCAAGAAAGTTTTACTGGGGCCTAATCTGATTGGTTATTCATGAGAAACAAGGTACTATTATGACATGCAGCCATGGGTGAAACTAGCAGTGTAAATATTTGCTTGTAGTTTGTGATGTTTTTACCCTGTACACTAACATATGTTCATATTTATCTATATTGCATACATTTTTCATCCATTGCTGCTGATGTATAAATGGATAATGAAGAGTTGCAGATATTTTTAATGATCCAAATGACATTATTAAGTATGCCATTTATTTTTTGCTTCTTGCAATTTTTTTCCAATTTTACTACAGACAAAAACAGTGTATCATACTACCACACTCTGAGGATGATATATTTTTAAACATCACCATGATCAGTATGTCAATACTAAATACTAATTTTACTGACTTCAAAATGTAACTTCTTACAAATATAGACCACCTTCCTTTGTTGCAGAAAAATATGGTCACAATAGAATCTATACATACTTTGTCTTCAAATATTATGTACAATAAATGTACACACATGCAAACATGTTTCATCAACTGAAAACATTTACCCTGCTGTGTATCAACAAAACTCCTTGCATTACAAAGATCTGCCAGAGTAGAACATACAAAATTTAAATGAATAACAAAGCTGTGTTATCAGTAATGAATTTTTTAATGAATTTTATCATCATAAGATCTTTGCAGGTGGAAAATTAAAGAATCTTAATTTTCATGTTGATCTCCTGTTTTTATTAATTTTATTACCTACAATTTTCAAATGGAAATTTATATAACTTTTCAAGCACACATTTTCTCTTATTAATTTCTTCTTTTTAGGTATAACTAAAATGTGTCCAAAGGATTTGGATGCTTCAATGTCCCACCTTCCATCCACCTTGAATAAGTGCTGCAAGCAGAAAAGGCAGTCCCCCCCCTTAAACATTGTATACATGCTGCAAGTAGAAAAGGCAGGCCCTCACCCCTTCCATACTAAATGGTATCCCTTTCATACTAAATGAATACTGCATGTATAAAAGCAAGATCCCCACCCCTCCACCTTCAATTTGTGATAAAAGGCAGGTTCCCCACCCCTTCACCTTGCATGAGTGCTGCAAGTAGAAACAGCAGGTCCCCACCCTCCACCTGAAATAAGTGCTGCAAAAAGAAAAGACAGATTCACCACCCCTCCACCTTGAATGAGATGTCTCACATGCTAAAATAGTCTGAGCAGCAAAATATGCATCAGCCATCATCAGTTACAGAACCAGTGAGAGTTTGCAGAGATTTCCAAGGCAACATTCAACTGCCAAATAGCAGAGCCAGTGATTGCAGACTTCCAAGGCAATGTTCAAATACTAGATTGCAGATGGATACAGAATGAATAAATCAAAACTCTCCTGTCTCCTACCACATGGCATTAAGAAAGTTTTTTTTTCTCCCTACTGCTGTTTTATGATATGTGTGAGATATTTAAATAACGACTTCTTGCTACAGCATGATAAGACAATCCAGACACAGCTGACAATGGAAATGAATCATCTAATCAGATATTGGCCAAAACATATGATGAAGTTCAGTGAAGGTTTAATTATGCATTGGGGTTTTTTTTAAACAGAGATGAAAAGTCAGTTGCTACAGCTATTGTTTAATCTGTACATGAAAATTCTTGCTTAGTTTTTATCACATTAGAAAGTGATGGACCAAAAAATGAATAAAAAAAATCTTCAGAAAAGTGACCAGGCTTTTGAAAGATGTTTAATCTGAATCAAATTGACTTTTTGATCTAGTTATGTAAATATTACTAGTTAAGTAAAATTATTTCTTCAATATTTCATGCATTAATCTAGAAAGCAATTCAATTACCCATTAAATTCATTAAGAATAAAGCTTTGGAAGAACCATCCAGTATTTTTAATTAAGAGTCATTTTATCAATTATACAGTGTAAGAATAAAAAGATATAGAAGAAATTACATAAATTACAGTAATTACATCTTAAAAAAGAATAATGTTTTCCTGTTCTTACCTTCAAACAAGAATGTATCCACCTCATTCCGGATCTCCTCCTGTGTAAGACCTATGCCACTTTCATCTTTGGCAGTCAACAGTGTGTCCAAAAAGTCCAGGTATTTCCTACTAGACAAACCTTCTTTCCTCTGCAAACACAAGACATAATACTAGTGATTAGTGCTTCATTTTGCTTTCTGATACAAATAATATAAAGATGTTGAGAAAACATGGTTTTATATCAGCCTAGTATTTTAAGAAACAGTGTCATGATGCTATAGTCATAAACTAAGGAACTAAAAGAAGCTAAACCCAACACATTTTATAAAATGTTAACAAATAATTTCATGATCTAAGTTATAAAATGAAACACTTTGAGGAACTTACAGTACCAAGAATTAAATAAAAAACAATCCTAGACAGTTCTATCACAAGTCCCAAAGAAAAATGTTCCGAATGAAATCCAGGTCTGAAAAGTGCTGATGTACCAGAATCCTTGAATGCCCTGAAGTGCCAACAGTCTTGATGGCATTGTCCAAGCCCATTTGAATGAATTTATAATAATATTAAAATGTGTAATTCCATCCCATTTTATCCCAGAATTGTAAAAGTTAATACAAATATGAAGGATTTAATGTTTAAGCAATATCTTTTAAATTTCATCAAATGTTGCATAATTCTCACAACTGCTGCTCAATTTTTGGTAGACTATATTATAGCAGATGTGACGATATTGTTGTTTAAGAAAAGGACAAAACATGAAAAATTATTTTTGTTTTTTAAAAGAAGCACGTTACAAAATACCCATTTTTGTTTTTGATAGATGAACCTACCAGTGTTTCTCTTCTCTTCTCAATTATTTCTTCAGATATTTTATGTACGTATTTGCAGTTCTTTTGGAACTTTCTTCCCCTTGAACTCAAGTAGAAGATGAAATCAGGAAACAAGTAGGGTGTCCTGGTCATGAAAAATAAATTCTTACTAGTAAATATAAATCCTCAGAAAGAAAGAAAGAAAGAAAGAAAGAAAGAAAGAAAGAAAGAAAGAAAGAAAGAAAGAAAGAAAGAAAGAAAGAAAGAAAGAAAGAAAGAAAGAAAGAAAGAAAAGAAAGAAAGTTAGAAAGAAAGAAAGAAAAAAGAAAAGAAAAGAAAGGAAGGAAAAAAGGAAGAAAGAAAACAAGAAAGAAAATATTGAAGGACAAACTGAGAAAGAGAAATGGACTCAAAAAAGAGTTGTCTTCCCATGCATATTGTGAGAGCTATGATGAATGGCCCTGAATAATAATATACCATACCGATAAGCAAGGATACTATTAATCAGTTCTTGGTCTCAAAGCAACTTTGCCCTTTAGTTAGCTTTGATATTTATTTAGAAATTAATAAATTGTATCTTGCAATACTGAATTAACATGAATACAAGGTGTACTATATAATCCAGCATTTCCAAGTTATGGGATACAATAAATCTGTCTAAAACAAATTATCTTATGGGATACAGTAAATCTGTCTCAAAACAAATTATCTTATGAGATTATCTTATGGGATAAAGTAAATCTGTCTGAAATAAATTATCATATGGGATACAGGAAGTCTGTCTTAATACTATTATCTTATGAGATGCAGGAAATCTGTCTTAATCTGAAAAATCTTATTGTTTAGAGGGAAATCAATCTTAATCTGAATTATCTTATGAGTTTGAGGGTAATCTGTATTAATCTAAACTTTCTGATAGGATATAAGAAATCTGTCTTTCTTAATACAAATTATATTATGGGATATGGTAAATCTGTACTAATCCAAATTATATTATGGAATTAGAGGGATATATATCTTAATAAAATGATGTTATAGGATACAGAAAATCCATCTTAATACAAATTATATTATGGGATATGGTAAATCTGTACTAATCCAAATTATATTATGAGATATAGGGAAATCCATCTTATACAAATTATGGGATACTAAGATGTCTGTCATAATAAAATTATCGTACTGGATACAAAAAATCAATAATACAAATGATCTTAAGGGATACAAGAAATCTATCTTAATCCAATTTATATAATGCAACAGAAAGAAAACTCTTTTAAAAGAAATTATCTTATTTGATAAGGAAGTCTGTCGTAGAACTACAATATTAAAGAGACATGTCTGTACTAATTTAAAATAAGTTTAGGAAATTTTTTGAATAACTAAACTCTTTGTTCACAAAGGCAAGAAAAAGACATAAATAGTTTAACAAGTTTATTTGAAATCAGCATTCATGTATGATCTTCAATTTATGGTGCAACTCTTTATTTTCTTGTTGCATATGGACATTCTTTGTGAATGATTCTGTTCTGCATTTCGACACATTAACATTCAGTCTCTGTACTTAATTGAGAAATGAAATCTGGGATAAAATATGTGTTGTACTGTACTTTGTTGGAGTTATGCATGTTACTGATATATGGTAGATTTTTATATACATAATGAAATACATTTTACAGAAACTGCTAATATATCTTAAAATGTTTGCTTATTTAGTAAAATCGGCTAATTTCAATATAATTTTTATGCCTGGCTCATTAGCAAATACATTGAATAGGTATGCTGTTAAAATTTTGAATACATTTTTACATTCTTATGCATCTTACTAAATTTCAACTAAACAAAACTAATGTCATCAAAAGTTATTTGAAGACTAACTTAAGTACATTCTTAATATTTACAACTTTATTTTATTTGTATATGTATTAAACACTCAGTTAAGTTTTTTTCATTAATCTTTTTCCATGTACAAAGGAATGATTATACACACCTATTTCTAATACCCAAGGTCTCACTGATTTCATTGACAGCTGCAATATATGGAAGTGTCTCTCTGGAAATACAATAACATATTTAAAACAATGCATCCATCAAACACTAATAGTCCTGTTTTTAGCCATGTAAGTTGAAACCTAGCATGGCTCATACATTTAAAATATAGGTCACTGTGAACTACTTGTAGGTTAATGTGAATGTATTCATTGAAAACATCCCTAACTAGTTTCATCATTGAGACAGTGATTGGATAGGAACTTTAACAAAATGTCTTACTAAAGACATTGAAAAATAGAATAGAGATCACAGTGACCTAATTGGAATATAATAGTTCTCTTCTACTTAAGATCCATTACCTTTTTTACCACTTTTCAAACAGTGGTAAGAACAGTGATGATGTACTATGTATACTCACTAATAAGTGGAGTCCAACTGCAAACGGCATAGACCAAGATCTGTCATTGCATAAAGAACCGTTAGTTCTGGGCCTCTATAGTTTGCTAGGAGTACAAAGTAGAACAAACATTGCTTACCCTGATCTGCCTATGCATTATGCAATGGAAAATCAGAGTATCTGTTGTTTTAAGTTGAACTTGATTTTTTAACAAGTGTATAAATATAAACTTTAATGAACAGTGTGCAGTTTGAGTCACATCTTAGCAATTGGCTCATTGGACAAATTCAATCTGAACACTTACAGGCTCTCTGTAGAAAATCTGTTTTCGAAATATTGCAATGGAACAAAATAATATAAAATGGGGAATATTGACAGAATCAAATGCTGAAGTATGCAAAATAAATTACTGGTATTACCCAAATTAAAGCTTCATATTAAATTGTTGGAAGTATGCACGAAGGTAAAGTCAACAGAAAGTTTTATAAGTGCAAACTTAAAATGAGAAGCACTGATTAATGTTTTGGCATAGAGGATATAACCCAAACAATGAGTGGCCTTGTTGAATGCTTTGATGATGTCTGACAACTTTTAGTATCAAATATTTTCCAAAGTGTGTGTGTGTGTGTGTGTGTGTGTGTGTGTGTGTGTGTGTGTGTGTGTGTGTGTGTGTGTGTGTGTGTGTGTGTGTGTGTGTCATATCACTATGATATTTGCAGTGTGGCAGTTTATAGTGATCTCTAGTACTGGGGCATCATGCCGCAGACATGTCTTATTATATCCTGACACCAGGCTGACATGTCCTAACACTAACCTGTTAATGTTGAATGCCATGTCAGGCAGCTGCTAGTACCATTTTTATGAGTCTTTGGTATGACTCAGCTGCGGTTTGAACCAGCAACCACATCCGAGATAGATGCTCTAACCACTGAGTCCACTGGAGTGGTCTAAACTGAGTTGCAACACAGTATCTACATTTATGCCCTGGAGTGAAACCTTTAAGTCCAGGGAAGCAGGCAATGAATAGGTGACTGAAATTTAAACTGCAATGGACAGGTATCCCATCCATGGAAAGCCATTGACTTCCAGTTGCTCCATATAAGTTGCAATCTTAATTAACATGAATATGTCTAAGAAGTCTTTGTTAACAATAAGCTAGCTTTAATTTGTATTTGAGGTAGCCATGATGGATCAGTGGTTAGTGTAATGTACACACCACCAGAAGGGGGTTGGCTTGAATCTGTTCCAGATCAATGTTAGTATGTCTACCATGTTGTACCTCTCAGCAAGGCACTTTACTTCAACTATCTCAGCACAAGTGTTCATGTACTCTTTATAAACTCTAAAATTAGCAAGTACACCATTCTGAACAGACAGTATTAAATATTTACCCATTGTCATGCAAAGAGTTATAGGTTACTGCATTTGTACGGGAAAATATGAACGAGTTTTTGGATGGCTATACACTGTACTGCATGACATTGAGAGTGCAGTATATCCATCCAAAAGGACAAGTTCATATTTTTCAATTCAAATGCAGTAACCTTTTTATTATATGCTCATTTTTGTTTCATTCCCAAATATAAAATCACAACCATATATATTTAATAATAAAATTTATTATTTTATTATTAAAATAATAAAGTTCACAATCACAGATTCCTTCAATACACAATAATAGTATTCATGCATATATAGCTCTTCCCACCAATCTTTCAATTTCATGGTGTACCACATGCTCACGTGCATCAAGTGCAAGGAGTGCAATATGAAGGTGTTCAATATTGGGGAGTATTGAATGATTCTGATAGTGTCAAGTTAATGGAGAAATAAAATGAGCATATAATAAGTAATGTTACACTCAAAACTCCTCTTAGAGTTCATACCACCAAAGCTGATTCTGGTTTCCATGCAATCATATGGATCAGATTGGATGCCAATCTCTAGTGCAATAATCTCCAAGAGATGAAAGCGAATGTGTGACATATCATAGCATAAGGAAAAATAGTATCACAAGTCTGAAGGTGCTAGTACTACTTCATATCTGGGCAAACAAGGGTAAGGATGGCTATATGCCTTTCTGCATTGTCATGATGTTTTTATCCTAGTCTGCTGTGCCAGTCACCAACAGTCCATACAGCATTACAATATTTCTTTCATAATACACCATTACCACCACTCATCCAGTATGAGATGGGCTTAATTATCACTGGAAAAGTCTTTGTTTGATTGGACAAGTCTTTCTTAGACTGGACAAGTCTTTCCTAGACTGGACAAGACTTGTTAGATTAGACAAGGCTTTGATTGATGAATAACTGCTACAATTGTTTAAGGCTTATGCAGTTGGCATTTTGCATTGGCATATACCATGGTACATTACGCTTAACATCAAACATGTTAATCACTGAAATAATGTGGCACAAATAAATCAAGAAGCCTAACATTGGAAATGTACCAGATCCTAACATTGGACACATACCAGACCCTAACATTGGATGTTTACCAATCCAAGGTCCAAAACCTAACCCAAAGATACTTCCTGTGAAATCATTGTTCAAAATTTATAAAGCATATTTTTCTTCCTTTTAGTAACAAATCATAGGAGTTGTGTTAGTCATGGAAGCCACATTTGATATTTTACCAGTGGTTTAATTTAAGGCTATGATATCATGGTAAATTTGATTTGCTTCCAAAGTAACATTCCAGCACAATCTTGACCAAAATTGACCCGTCCAGTCTGGTGAGAAATTCAAAAGTGGGTTTCCACTTTGTTGTTTTTAAAGCCAGAACAAATTGCTTAAAAGAGCTTGAAGATTCATATTCAGTGATCTCAAGAACTTTGGATATGTACCAGATCCTAACTTTGGACACATACCTGACCAAGGTCCAAAACCCAATCCAAAGATACTGCCAAGGGTCAAATTTAGTTTACATTGCAAAAGCAAATAATGATACATCATAAAAGTTGTGCCATCTTTACTAATGGCATCCATATATGATATTTTATCAGCCCTGTTTGCACAAACCACAAAGACTGTGATATCACATTAAATTTTAGCTGCTCCAAAGTAACATTCCTGTACAATATTGATTAAAACTGACTTGAAAAATTCAAAAGTAGCTTTCTGACTTTGTTGCTATTGCAGCGTGAACAACCCGAGTGAATTAGCTCCAAGATTCATATTTGATGAACACAAGAAATCATGAACTGAATGAATGGATTTAACTAATATTTTAATTCTTGTCTGAAATTTTCAAAATTCTAAATGGGCAATACCCCATCTACTTAAATGATCTGATAGTTTCAAAATTTTCTTATTTTGTTAGGCATATAAATCCATTGCATACAACAAGAGCAAGAATAACCAGATATGGTAGACTTTTAAGTATGTAATATCAAAACTCTAGAACTCATTTCTAAAATGTAATCAGATCTTAAAATGTATTTTAAGGATCTTCTGATTATAATTTATGTGAATATTTCTGTAATTGTGACAATATATTTTCTGATTTATCATTTAAGCTTGCTTGAATAGTAGTTTTGGTGTGTGTAATTTTTTAGATGAGCTGCTTTCAGTTTTGTGGCATGCCTAGAGTGTTTGACTCTTAGTTGCTTTAAATCCCTGCACCTTATGCTTATTTGTGTGTTTTCAGTACCCATATAGGTATTGCAGAGCTGCCAATCCTGACAAGTCCATCTCAGTTAGGCAGGTGTTTTCTTCCATAAGATTTGCCAGTTTTCAGTAATGTATAACAAAATAACAATAGCTGTTATTTTAAAGCTGGGAAACATAATTAAAAGTTTGATGCAACAACGATAACATTATGTTCAACTGAAAAGTTTCTAAAGTACGAGTATACCGTATTTACCACTAGTACAGTTGCACAAATGTTAATTTCAGACCCTATGCAACTTAATGGCTTTTAATAGCTCTCAATCTGACTTAATTCAAGGAAATTCTTTTTCCATTTCATATGACAACGGCAATCATATCTCCCGCCAGGAAACATACTCAATTGGCACATGATGTCCAATAAACATAATTGTGTCATTTGCATCTTTTATTCCCAAGAATCTGAATATTCTTTTTTATTCTTCTGTGTTGATATTTTACACTTATCTAGAGGCTTATTTACCCTTTTGTCTTAAAAATGCATCACTTTCGGGATGCCATTTTAAAAAATTATATTATCAATAGTTTTATCATGCAGACCCTTCACATAAACAAATATGTGCAATTTAAAGCATCTGGGGTGCTGCTGTAAAGTTGGTTTGGTTCCCTAACTAATTTCACTATTTCTAATATGAAAATCAGAGAAAGCTGAACCAATTATCTGGATTTTATGGCATTACGATCATTTTTCCGGAGTTTGTGCTTGTATGCCGTAAGTCTGTATTTTAAGGGTAATTTTCATAAGACTTAGGCAGAATTTTTAGATTTGGCAAGTCTGGTGTTTATTTTGACTGGCCTTAACTAGCATAATTGACTTCCAATTATCTATAGATTTATGATAGAATGACGTCTGCTAGTGTAAGAGTTAAAACATGACCTGTTACCATTACCAGTAAATAAATCATATAAACAGTCCAGCTGTGCAGAATACTTACAGACCTCTCTGGCAATTTGTGTTGTAGGAGAATGCACATCTTAAAATGATATCAAGGGTACAGAGACTTATTACCTCAAAAACTTCAAAATATTTTGCTGTGTTTACAAAAGGTTCCAGCTTTTCCTGCAAGATAAAAGTATTTGCCATTGGTGAGAAAACATTTAACGCATACACAGAACATAGATTACTTTTACAAAAAGTTTAACTTGCAGCTGCTGTACTAAATTTACTAGCATTTTTACGTTGTAATTTAGTTCATCAAATACACAATAGTGTCCTTCCCTCTAAACATGAGGTCTTAACATGGGTGGTATTGTGTTGGTCATGATGATAAGACCTGGGTATTGCTGTCATCTGTACAGTGTAATGTCTGAACTACATCAGTAAAATGGAGAATACTGTTTATTTACTCATTAACAAGAGGCCAAAGTGGACCTTATATCACTTACATGACATTACAAATTTACCATTTCACTAAGCAGGCTTATGTATTGTAAGAATGCAAGTTGATATAAAATACCTTCCGACCTTGACACTGTGTTAATTATATCCATTTGGTTATTGTTAAAAAAATATTTTAAAAGAAAAAACTCCCTATTGATAATGTATAAATCTAAATTATATCAAGTTAGAAACAAGTAACAAGCTTAGCCAATCAGATGCAAGATTACCTCTTCAATAAGTGCAGATCTCACTTAATACAGAACCTACCTCTCAGACTATGATGATATAAACTTTTTAAGCTACCTTGAACAAAGTTCAATTACAATTCAGTCTCCTGAGACAAGCTCATTCATTCTAATGATGATGTACATCAAAATTGCAAAATCTATCTGTTGACATTCATACACAAGACAAAATCTACTTACAATTAAAATATTTGCTGCATCATTAGAAATGGCCACGTATGGTTTCAAGATGTCAAAATGGAAGGCAGGAGTGAGCAGTCGTCTTGACCGAGCCCAACGGGTGCCATCTGCTATCAGCAATCCACGTCCTAACCAAGGTATAGCATGTCTATATGCACCACCAAATAGAGTTGGCTTGGGCTCTATAGAGTTCAGGAGGACATTTTTAAAAATTAAATTTTTTTAAATGGCTAAATTATGATAACAAGTATTGCTAACATAATGCTGTCAACAGTGTTATTTTATTTTATCAACTAGTCAAATTATCTGCTTGAAAGCCTACCAAAATAGATCATAAAAGATTGACAAACTGAGAGATGGATATATAGACAAACAGAAAGAGTGACAATCATTCATATATACATACATACATACATACATACATACATACATACATACATACATACATACATACATACATACATACATACATACATACATACATACATACATACATACATACATACATACATACATACATACATACATACATACATACATACATACATACATACATACATACATACATACATACATACATGATGATAATGATGTTCATCCATTGGTGTCGAAGAGGACCATTCATATCATCGATTCACTGGGGGTGAGTCCGGAGATTGCGGATCAGTCCAATCTTGACCCAAAAGAGTCAGTTGCAGTGGGGACATGAATGTGCAGGTTACTGGCTGGGAGACATTGAACTGCTGTTCCTGGATTTTTCAGCTACATCCGCCAGACTTTTCTGCTCACAAGCTTCCACATTGATTACACTAGCAAGAAGCGACACTCTCCTAGCTGTCAGGGTCATTGCCAAAATTCTTCAGCGATGCTTTGAGGGTGTTCTTGTACATCTTCTGTTGACCAAAATGAGATATCTTGCCTAGTGTAGCTCTCCATAGAACATCTTGGGTAGGGTTTCTTCTGGCATGTGGACAACATGGCCAACCCATCAGAGTTGTGACTTGCAAAGCATGGTGTGGAAGATTGTCATGTCAGCCTGAATGAGCACCTCTGGGTCTGGAACCTTGTTCTGACACCTGATCTTCAGCAGTTTTCTCAGGGAACTCAGGTGTTAGTGGTTCAGTTTTTTTAACATGGCTGCTATACACAATCCATGTCTAACAAGAGGAGGGTGGGGAGAAGAACTGCTGCATAATCTTTGAGTTTGGTGACAAGCTTGATGACTTTCCCAGACATTTGAGCCTGCCATATGCGACACTGGCTTTGGCAATCCTCGTGTTAACCTAATCGTCCATATGGACTGCTTGTGATAGGATGCTGCCGAGGTATGTGAATCTGTCCATATTTTTGAGCTTTTGGCCATTGACAATGATCCAGGAGCTAGTTGATGCAGAACCTCGGTCTTGCTGGTAAAAATGGTGAGTCCAAAGTTGGTGTATGCTGTGGAAAAGAGATCCATGCTCAGTTGCATACGGGCCTCCATGCTGAAATTAAGGGCACAGTCATTAGTAAACAGGAAGTCATGAATGTTTTCAACTTGGACTTTGGCTTGAAGCCTCCTCATGTTGAACAACTTCTCATATAGATGGTATCTGAGATTGATTCCCACATCACTCCTTGAAAGCATCCATAAGAATGGCATATAACACGAGGTTGAAGATAGTGGGGGCTAAGACGCATCCTTGTTTCATGCCATTCTTAATGACAAAAGGTTCAGAATAGTTACCCTGGTCTTGGACTCTGGCAAGCATGCCATCATGCCATCACCATTTCCAATTACATACATACATACATACATACATACATACATACATACATACATACATACATACATACATACATACATACATACATACATGTTTTGTAATGTTATATTTAATTTCATTTGACAGTTATGTCTTTGATGGGCAATTTTTTACTTCATATAAAATACAAGGAAGAAATACATTTTATCATTAAATCCTGTAGCGACTGGATTGGACATCATGCTTCATTTCTGCGGCATGATGTACCAGTGCTAGACATCACTATAAACTGCCACACTATAAACATCACAGCAATATGACTGAAAAGTTGTTAAAGCTACATTAAAAATCCAAATCACATACACACACACACACACACAAACACATACACTATTTTGATTCCATCTGGCATTGTTATACCAAATGGTTTTTTATATTTAATATGGATAACAGATCCATGTGCATTCCTGGCATAATGATTATAGATTAAATGAACTTGATACTGCATTTGTTCTTCTGCAGTTAGTCAGATGTATTTCAAAATTTCTGTCATTTTGTTATATAGCATTTTATATCTCCAATTGAACAATTTTAATAAGCCAGTTAAATATATAAAATATTACATAAATATAATGTTAAAATGTTAAAATTATGAGATATTGTCAAGAAGAGCTTATAAAAGCAGAAGAAAAAAAACTGCTACTGCATTTTCTGGTTATGCTATTAGATAATCAAAACATTTTAGCAAATTTTAACTCCAAATTACATCAGGAAATAAATAAAAAAATTGGAAGAATTTACTATATCGGGATCAGTTTGGAAATTTAATATGATAAAAAGTTTTATTTCACCCAAGGAAATATAATGTACTCTGCAGTAGTTCTTATGTTGATCTCCCTCAAAAATTAAAAACAAAAATGCTGCATAAATGTCAAAAACTATGACAACGAATGTTATTGTTGGGCAATATTATATGCTAGACATCCTGAAAGTTGTAAAAGTGGTCGAGTTGAAAAATATTTGTCTCACAAAGGTGAGCTAAATTTTAATGAAATAACTTTTCCAGTAGCAGAGAATCAGATACCAAAGCATCATTATCATTAAATTTCAAGCAATGACGATGAAATTCTAAAATGCAGTGACATGAAGTAGAAAAAAAAAACATGTATCAGCAGTAATTTTCACTTTATTATAGAAATAAAAAATCAGTACCTTTACATGATTTAAATTTTTTTTGGATTGAAAACGTCAAGAAGAAATATAATATAGGCTTTTGCGACAACAAATTCTTAACAAAGACAATAACAAATATATGTACAAAATATTTATAATATGTTATTGTTGTGATCCACGTTAATATATTTGGCACACTGATGGTCCGTTATTTACTTCACAATGAGGCTGTTTATACCTGGAACATATTGACTGGGTCTGCCTTTGATTTTACTTCATAATCAGTATAGGGGATAAATCCAGTAACATTTGTCTCTCTTTTGTCACTTCCTTCCGATGTAAATACATAATGCATAATTTATCGTCTGCTTCAACAAGATAGTATTCTTTCAACTGTTTTCTTGTGGCTTTGGGTATGTTTCATTTAATTTGCATAATGCTTGTGGTAGTTTAGGGTAGGTTTTGGGTGGCTTTGGACAGGTTTTGGGTGGTTTTAGGCGAATTGTGTGGCGGCTCCTTTTCTCTTCCTTATGGTGATTGACTTCATTATCAAGAAGGCCATGGACCGAGATGATTTTGGAATTCCATTTCTAAAACCAAACCAACTAACTGACCTCGACTTCACTAATGACATTTCACTCCTTGGTGCCATGAATAAAAAAAAAATGCAAGAAATTACAATGAGCCTTGAACGCAAAGCGGACTGAGTTGGATAAGTGGGAATAAGATAAAAAATCATGAAGATTGGATATACCAGAGCAAGGGATGCCATGAAGATTGGTCGGCAACAACTTGAGGAGGTAAAGAAATTCACCTAACCAGGCAGCACCCTAGCCATCAATGGCGACATTTACAAAACATTACATGACATATATAAGTAAATTCGGAAGTATAAGGTGAATTTATAAAAAGTATTGACCAATAGACTAGCAAAAGTGGAAATTTGAAGAATTGAATTTTTTTAAAAAAATGTATGGAAATTGAGTTAAGAAATCTTCAACTTTAAAAATAAATAACAGAAGCTTAAATCAGACAGAGGAAAGAAAAAGAGAAATCCAAATGAAGAAATAAGAAAAAAAAATAATTGCAGAATGAGGAAAAGGAGTGAGATAAGAGATAAATGCAAAGAGAAAAAGAAGAGATTGAAATAGAGGTCAAAAAAAGAGAAATGCAATTGAAATTAAGAGAATTAAAATTGGCAAGTGGAAAGCACACATATCCTTTACATACAATTTCAGTTTTTGATATTACCAGAAATATTAATTTCTACCCCTTTAAAAAATATAATTAGATCAATAATTTACTCATTTTCAGAAAATTGCTGAAAACTTGCAATGGCATGTGGCACATGAGACTTTTTAATTACAAATGTTCTTATTAGCAAAGATTGTAAAGTCTACAATTCAATTTTGGTATATGTGATTAAGAAATGTATCTTAAATGGTTATGAGTTGGTACCTTAAGTATATCGCTAAATGTTTAGGAACTGTATAAAAAGGCTGGACAGATCCATATCCAAATTGCAAGTGGAAATGAATAATTATTTGATCGGTGGTGCTCAGTCAAAAAAGTTAAACAAGATTAAAATAATCTCAGAAGATTTTAATCATTGTGTCAATAGTGATGTCAAGACCAACCTTGATGAGCTAAAAATCAATACTTTAGATAATGCTGCTCGTACAGCTGATGATTATTACTTGACTTGAATAAAGTTTTTTTTTCAATACGCCTTTCTCTCAGGAGATTTTTTTAAAATTTTTGGTTAAAAAACAAAACAATCTCAGTGTCACATGAGTATTTCCAAATCTTAATCCAGCAAATCTTTTAGAATTCCTTATCTACTTCTATATGCACTTATTGTAAGAAGAAAGAATTCATGATTATGATTGCTACAGACTTAAAGTAAGCAACAGAATGAAGATAGTGCTATTCCAAAATGCTCTTATTTCAAATAGATCAACGTCATGATTTTGTATTTAAAAAATACATTGATTGTGTCAAACAAATCTCAGCCTGATTTTATTATGGAGAATTACCAACCATTCATGTCGAAAGTTTCTTTATCACTTATTGGTCATTCTGCCAATCCTATCCCTATTAAATATTAAGGGTCACAGGAGATCCTCAGATTCGTTTATTATCATGTACTTTGCCTTTATCAAAAGTGACCTTATTCAGAAAGTAGAATGCAGATTTGTTAATATTCCTCTCCTTTGTGTAAATATGTCATCAAACTTATGTCTCAGGATGCATGACAACCGAAATAGTGAGCACTTTACCGATCAAGGGTATTCATTATTATTATTATGCAGGGATCTAGCTGGAGATATGGTCGCAATGGATCCACTTGAAACTGAGAATCCTTGCTTGGATCAGAAAGGTGATCCTATTGAAAATGAAATCCTCGATTTATACCCAGCTTGTGCAGTTAATAGAGAGATGGCAAGAGATCTTGAAAATCGGGAATTGTTAATTTAACTGACATTTATTGGTCAGTCTTTTCAAGAGATCACCTTTACGCCTTGCATTGATCAATCAAGAGGTATTGATCACTGTGATCATCTTTTAAATATTAGTTCTCTATATTCTAATCAGGGTGACAACAGACGATCACTTATTGTCAAATACGAACAAGATCCTGAAATCTTTCTTTTGCTTCATACGTCTATTATAGAATCTAAATCCTCACAAGTACTGGTCTGTCATTTTGTGAAAAATGGGTCCGTATTAGAAACTTGGGACCACCTGAGTGGTCAGTGAAACTAACAATTGTTTTTCTAGGTCACATAGACAGGAAATTCTTAGTCAAGCCCATGAAACTCCTTAGGAGTCAATAAGACTTATCGCAAGAGCTTGAATGTTTTTATTGACTAAAAATTAAATATGATGTTTCTAAATAATGTACATCATGTCACACTTGTAAAAGAGTAGGAACACGCAAACAGAAGATGCCAAAGGCTCGTCTGCAACATATATCTCCACTTGAAGAACCATTTAGGAGACAAATGGTAAAATGTATCTGTCTCTTACCTAAAATCAATCCAGGCAATAAATACTTGCTTAACACAATGCGCATATCAACAAGATTTCCAGAGGCAATTCCTTTGAGAAAAATTAAAACTACAACCATAGTCCTTCCCAAAACAGTCCAGTGAAATTAATTGTGAAATTGTATGCCTGGAATTTTCCAACAGGTTATGTATAAATTAAGTATCCAACAGTTTAAATCTTCTACCTATCACCCTGAAAGTAAACTGGGTGAAGAAAGATTTCAGACTTTGAAGAACATGATTCAACCATTCTGCTTTGATACAAGAAATAATTGAGATGAGGGTGTTCATATGCTGTTGTTTGCTGTTAGGGAATCAGTTTTAAAAAATATTAGGTTTGAGTCCTTTTGAGCTGGTCTTTACACATAATATCTGAGGACCATTGAAGTCATTAAAACCAAAAAGTCAGAAATTAATCTTCTTGACCACGACCCATGTTTCAAAAATAAGATGTCAAAGCTTATTAAGTAACAAGAACTAATCTTCCGTACTTAGCCAGAAACGAAATTAAATTATGACATAAATATAAAAGGTGGGAGTTTTCTGACTCTATTGCCCAAACATCAATTCCTCTTCAGCCTAAGTATTATAGTCCTTATACAATTGAAAAGAAAGTAAGTGACTTAAAAAAAGTCATTAATATTCATAAGATGAGGAAACAGAAACAACTTTACCAAATAAATATATTAAATAAGTATGTTGATAGAGATGACCATGTTAATCATTCAATCAATTTAGTTATACCTGTCCAGCACACTGAGATTTTCAAATATGCCATTTGTAATTCAAGTTGTAAAATTAATTTTTTTTATTTTTGTTTCCTTATATTTTATTGTATTGATTATTTTCACTTGATTCGATATTTTTTTATAAAGTACATTCTGTTTGTTCAGAACTTACAAATTTTTCATTAGAATTATTTTTCGCTGACCCCATTCAGATTCTTGGTAAATCAGAAGTTTAAATGATTGGTTAGCATCAAAGTCATATATAACTCACTCACGTGATCACCTTGTGTCATCAACTTTTTTAAATTTTATTATTTGATCTTAAATAAGACTATACGGACTCATTTGTCATGTGCATTGTGTATAGTGATCATGTGACCTATCATAAGTGTCGAAATGACGTTTTAGTGGCGTTTAAAACACAATATCACTGGGTTTGTTTGTAATTGTTTCGTACAAATACCTTCGAGAAATCAGAAGTATTTTCTGTTACCGCCAATTTTGAGCTATTTGTTATTTAAGAATAATTTGCATTCTCTGGAAAATAAGTGTTACGTCATCAAAGCTTTGAACAAAGACATTCAGTGGAAATTTTTCAGAGTGCTAAAGCCGAAATATTCTTCTGTGATCATAATATTCTACTTGGAACTTTTGACAATTCTTTCGTGATATGCAAAATTTAACGTGGAACATTTGAAATGTAAACAGTGTCACCAAATCAGATTAATTTCCAATGCCGAAAATCAACAACTGCATCGACAAAATTGGAAATGCAAAATATGTCACAAAGTTTGACCGTTCGAAAAGATTCTGGTACATTTCTTTTACGGGGAAGAGCAAAAGAAATTTCGGCATTTGCAGCTTCAGATAGACTTTAGTACTATAAATGGATGCCATTTGGTATGAAAAAAATGATCTTAACATTCCACCATTTAATGGACATGATAACATCTTATCTAGGTAATTGTGAAGCTTGCATTAATAACGTCATCGTCTACAATGACACCTGGAAAGATCACTTGGAAACCATTCGACAATTCTTTGATCAACTCAGTGATGCCAATTTAACAAAGAGTGCAATTGCTCCTGTTATATTTTCGTACATATTGTGGGACACGGTCATCTTAAACTTGTAGTATTGATGGTCATAGTTATCTCTCAATTTTCAATGCCTATCACCAAAAAGCAACTGATGCAAATTTTGTTCATGGCTGGATATTATCAAGACTTTTGTTCTAATTTTCCATAATTGCTAAATCAAAGGCAAAGTTTTTGAACACAAATTCACAGTCTCATTGGTCTTCCAAAAATAAGGTGGCTTTTAGTAAATTAAACGTCATACTTAGGAGTGCACCATTTCTTTCAGTTCCAGATTTCAACTAATCATTTTAACTGCCCGGTAATGCAAATGATATCGGAGTTAGTGCAGTATTGATTCAAGAAGATAAAGATGGTGTTGATCATACAGTTGTCTGTTTTTCTGGATTTGGGTTCAGGACATTGGTTTTCCCCTTCAAAAAAAAAAAAACATGGTCTTCCAGATCTTTGCCAGATAATTTGTTAAAGTCTAAGTAAGCAGACCTGATCTCGTTTACGAGTTATATGGAAATTTCCAGTTACAGTCTGCATATACGATTATTTGCATCAGAATTATTTATTAATACATTAACATCTGTTGTTTGTAATTAGTCTTTTAGATGTGTTAATTATAATTTGAGAAGTTTATTTATTTAAATCCTTCATTGGAAATGTACATTGCATATTGACTTTAGGACAAAATCAGTAGTTTGTAATTATTATAAATTCATTCAGGGAATTCTAGATTATATCATTGTTATACACCAAGAATGTTGGTACATTAGCAGAGTCAAGGCTACTAGCATTCATAGTTGTAAACAAATGGAATTAATTCGGAACGCTCTCTCTTTTTGGATTTGGAACAAATTTGTTTAGGACAATTCTGGATTTAATTCACAACACAAAAAGGACTGCTGATTGACTCCACATTCCACTTGCGATAGCTATTACATATGACAATATAAGAATAGTTTTTAAAAAAATGAAAACATAAATTAAAGAGACAAATTAACAATTCTTGATGCACTGATGCTGTCTGAGGAATAAAAAGGATATCTACTTCTGCGCTAACATTGACAAGTCAAAAAGAAATGTCAAGTATAAAAAAGAGGGAAATATGATAGGCAGCATGCGAAAGAGACAATTAAACAAGGAAGACATGATAGGAATAATCTGTATGAAAATAAAGAATAGAAAGAGTAACAGACAATAAAATAGTACAAGATTTTAAGGATGATGACAACAGCAGACACTTATCTTCCTCAATAAAAAGAAGAAAAGGAAAGAACGATAGGACAAAGAAATATTTCCAACAATGCATTGGTTTTAAACTTACCTGATGTCTTCAAAACTTGTTTCACGGTTGTGGGATGGCATACGAAAATGATGGGCTGAAAAGGTCCAAACCATAGCACATAGTATCTACGATACTGTCGTCCAAGTTCTTGGAATCGATTTAGCAGCTCTTGTCCAGGCTTTGGAAACTGAATAGTTAAATGTCATATTGAATACTCAAAACAGAACGTTATACATGAAACAAATTGTCGATTGAAACAACA